>VDFB02147227.1:0-32637 GCA_007258455.2 Sequoia sempervirens | reverse complement strand
CCCTAAGAAGTGTCTCAAACTGTTATGATCAGTTTTAATACAAAATTTGCTGCCAACAAGATACTGTCTGAATTTTGCTAAGGCATGCATGATAGCGAGCATCTCCTTATCATATATGCTATAAAGTCTCTCTGGCCCTCTGACCTTTCGGCTCTCATACACAATCGGGTGCTTGTCCTGCATAAGCACCACACCAATGCCCTCACCTAATGCATCGCACTGAAGCTCAAAAGGCTTCGTAAAGTCTGGTAGTGCTAAAACAGGGCATGTAGTCATCAACTCCTTAAATCTCATAAAGCATTCCTGTGCCTCAGGAGTCCAAATAAATGCACCCTTCTTTAGTAAATCTGTCATAGGGGCTGCATGTCGTGAATAACCATTCACGAATCTACGATAAAATCCACACAAGCCTAGAAACCCTCTCAGCTGTGTCAGGTTTGCCGGTGTAGGCCAATCAATAATGGCGCGGATCTTTACAGGATCCATACGCACTCGATCTGCACTGATAATGTGACCTAAATATAACAATTCGGTCATCCCCAAGTCACACTTGGATTCCTTGGCGTACAAGGACTCCCTCTCAAGAATACTCAACACGGTCTCCAGGTGAGCCAGATGCTCCTGCCAAGTCATGCTGTATATAAGGATATCATCGAAGAAGACCAATACGAATCTCCTCAGCAGTGAATGAAAAACTCTGTTCATCGTGGACTGAAATGTAGCTGGCGCATTAGTGAGCCCAAATGGCATCACTATGAACTTCCGAAATACTTACAATGACAAGCGGGCCGATCTTCTCTATGTCTGTTCAGGACCACGATCGATGATACCGGCCAGTAAAATCAATTTTGGTAAAATGCCGGGCACCATGGAGCTCATCAATAAGCTTCGTCAATCAGGTAATTGTCGGATACCTATTCTTGTCGTCCTCTTATTAGGGATACGTAGTCAATGCACATGCGTAATGTTCCATCCTTCTTTACCAAGACAACCGAAGAAGCGAATGGTGACTTGCTAGGCCGAATGTGACCCATAGCAAGTAACTCCTTTATTGTCTTTTCTATCTCATCCTTCAATCTCTTAGGATGCCTGTAAGGAGTTATCATAACGGGCTTAGTGCCCTCCTCGAGCTCAATAATGTGCTCTATGCCCCTGTCTGGAGGTCTACCTGGTGGAATATCACTGAACACCTTATCGTGCTTGACTCTCAACTGTTGTATGTCTGGATGATATTCAGTCTTTTGCTGTCCCTCCTGTATAGGTGCTAAAGTGCACTTCGGCGTGCCTCTACCATGTCGTGGCATGAGCCTCTCCATCAGAATGAAAAGAAATTGTTTGATGTTGCTGTCCCGAATTGCTTTTAGTATGTGTGTCTTCTCGTCAACATCAAAACGGATCTCCATGTCCTTGAGACGAAGAGTGACTTCCTCCAATGAATGAAGCCACTTCATTCCCAAGACTAGATCAATATCTCCCATATTAACAACATAGTAATCAGCCTTGAACTCATAATTGTTCAAGCGTAAAGGGAGATCCTTTATCATGCGTTCACACCTCAAGGTATATCCGTCAGCCACCTTGACTCTAATGCCCTCGAACTCCTCAGTGATGAGTCCGCGTTTCTCAACGAATCTAGCATCTATGAAGTTGTGTGTAGCTCCTGTATCAAGAAGGGTAATGACCCTCTGTCCTGCTAACACACCACGAATCCTGAATGAGCCCTCCTGCTGAATGCTAGATAAGCGTGCCTCCTGTATCTGAAGCTCTGTCTCTCTCTCGGCCTTAGGCTCTAAAGCCTCTGGTTCTGAATCCTCAGAACTCTCCTGCTGTTCGGAATTTTCTGATTCCGAATCCTCATAGTACGCCCACATCACTCGGTTTGCCTTGCCCTTAGGTCTTAGAGGACAATCGTGACTGGCGTCATAGGGACCTTTGCAGTAGAAGCAAAGCTTCTTCCTGCGTAGATCGTTAAGAGCCTCACGATCCAAAGGTGGTACTGCTGATTTACCCTTTGAATCGTTTTTAAAATCTGATTTGTCTTTGTTAAAATCAGATTTCTCTCTGTTTCTGTTGAAACCCTTATTGTCCCTGAAAGATGAAGAACCTCTAGAGTTGAATCTACTAGAAGGTGCTGCAAACTCCATACTCCGTGCCTTCTACATTGCTTCCTGTAATGAAGGCGGATCAAAGGCTTTGATCCAACCTCGCAATGGCTCTGTCAAACCCTCCATGAAGAGCACTACCAACCGCCTCTCAGAAATGTTCGGAACCATAACTGATAACTTCTGAAAGTCACCAATATACGACTCCAAGCTGCCACTCTGTCTTAACTGAGCCAAGTCTCTAAAGTAGGATTCAGGATCCTTCCTATCAAACCACTCAACCAATCTGTCCACAAACTCCTGGTATGATGTGATCCTGTCATGCTGTAATGTCACCATACCGTGGTGCCACCAGTCATAAGCTACTCCCTCCAGATGTAGTGTCGCATACCTGATTGCATCCCTCTCCGCCATCGGACGCAATGTAAGAAAAGTGTCCAGCTTACTAATCCAAGCCTGAGCTGTCACTTTACCACTACCATCGAACATAGCTAGATTAAGCCTGTTGGTTGCATGTTTCAGATCGTTATTCTGCTGTCTAGGTCTCCAATCCTGTCGAGCTCTGTTGTGTTCTCTCCTCTGAGTGATAAAACGGTCAAAAGTAATCCGTTCTCTGACTGCAGGTGGTACCAACTCCCACTCCTCGTTCGCTGCCATAAGATTATCAGCGAACAAATCATCCATCTCCTCACCTGGTATAGCCTCATCGGGCTCCTGTCTCGTGAAAGTAGGCCTAGTAGGCCTATCACCCCGCTGTCAGGTAGAGTTTGTCCGCCAGTGCCACTCGCGAGATCCACCTTCCTCCTCTCATGCGTCACAATGTGGTGGCTGATCTCTCCTCGAATTACCCAATGCTCAGGGAGTGCCACTGTCAACTGCTGCAATACATCATTCGACTGCCGTTGCCCTGCACGTAAATCTCTGAGTGCATGCAAAACCTCTGCATCATCCTGATCTCTAGGGTTTTGAGGAATCTCTGTTCTAGGAACATCTGTTCTATCAGCCATGTTTTCCGGCTGCCTGCTCAAACTCTGTTGCCTGTCAATCAGAGCACGTCTGCATGTGTAATACCTGTGAGACCCAAACTGTTCTGGCTGCATAAAAGTGCTAAACCCTTAGGATGGCGAGTTTAAGCTCTGATACTTGTAGAAACCCACAGTACACAATAATACGAATCACGCTTGTTTTGATTGTTTTGAGCGAGTTTGGCCATAAAGCATTGAAGTGCGATTTTAGAAAATTGGCGAAATAAATTTAAATAAAATACAACTCTAGAAAATGATCGAATCTATTGAAATTATTGAAGCCAGTCTATTTATTTGACTACTGGACTTATTACAAGTGAGATCCAATGACATGCAAATTAATAAACAATGAATTTTAATAGAAAAACCGGGTGAAAATGCAACAAGCTGATCTGATATGATGATAGTACGGCTGCAATAAAGATCTCTTCTCCCTCTGAATAATGATTGCATATGGTTCCAGATACAGGGGCGCCAATACTGGCGAAGACTGAAAGACAAATACAGAAGCGCCTTTCTCAAGAGATGAGGTGCGGCCTTGAGATGGTACGGCCAGGTACAGAAAAGTACGGCCCTGTCAACAGCAGCAAGTACACTTGTACGGCTCCTTGAAATCAGTGTATAAACCCTATGAAATGATGCGCCTTGATGAATAAATGTCTTCTGGTTGAAACCCTGAATCAAAACTCTGTCAATGAATGATCTATGAAGTTCTATGATCTCTTCTGGATGAAGAAACCTCTGTGCTGGCAATAAATCAGATGTTATTTCACACCCTCTGAATTGCTCTCACTGAAGATGGCTCGTTCCCCAATGCATTCGAGACTGAAACCCTAAGTTTCTGTGCTCAGACCAAACTTGATCAATTTTCAATAACTCAATATCACATAATGGCTCAAATTTCAATTAAAGCTTATATTCTCCTCAAAAATTCCTTAATAATAGGGATTCATTAAAGAATTACTTTTATGTTTAATTTCTCAATAGTCTTTAGCCAAATTTTTATAATAAAATATAATCAACAAAATGGCCCCTTCTTGATGGGCGCCCCTTCACTGAATCACTTAAGTTATAATAAAATATTACAACTTTATATTATAATGCTCCAATTAATTAATATTTAATTAATTAATTAAATATTAATATCTCTCTCGATATATACCCGATGCACAAACCGTCTGAAGCTGAACACTGAAGTGATTCTGAACGCTATCAATCCATACTGCTAAAAATAGCAGGGGTCCCACGTTGAGTGTTGAATAACTGCTAAAAATAGCAACTCGGGCTAGAAGTGTCCGAATGAGCCCGACGAAGCCAACTAATCAAATGCTGCCAATTGGCTGAGCCAAGCTCCAACATGACCCTCTATCCAATCTATCGACCTCTGAGGGTCGTATAATAGAGCTAATCCTGTAAAGAGATGTCAACTAGAAGGGACATGACACATTAGTGCTCATTCAGTATTAATGGTACTAGAAATGTGATCCGAAAAATGTATCTGGTTATCATCAAGATCAATCGTTCAAATCCAAAACTGTTTGGAGTGGCTAGACATAGTTTTGGCCTAATAGATGCAGTTGCCTTGCAGAAGCAGAAACAGTACTTTGGTGGCATCCAAGGATGAATATCTTTACATATTCATATTCCTCTCAAAAATTTATGCACTTTCAAAAAAAGGCACTGTTGTCACATGAAATTGCACCCTGCTGAAACTGGTTCAGCATTCCAACGACACAATGGGAATGATCTCAAGGTGTGGAACCCTTGCAGTTGAAATCAGACCTCCAAAGAAGGTCAGCTTCCTTTCTAACCTAGATGCAAAGTGTTGATCATACTCAACATTGAATAAATAGCTTACAAAGAGAAAGTGAGAGAGACATGCAGAAAATAAAAGGGGTGGTGATGCGCCTAGATTAAATGAGTTTCTTCCTGCCCACTACAGCATAGTGAACTAACCAGACTGCTAGATGAACTCACACAATTCTCTATTATACCAACTCCCAAAGGTTTGTATGGAGGTTAGGATTTGACAAACACTAAGAGGGAAATAGTTATTCACAATTAGCTCCTATTAAAAAATTAACACAACATACAAACATAGAAAACATAAAAAAAATTGTACAATTATAGAGGCAAGAAGATTTGCACAGTATGAAAGATGTGAGATGAGGTAAAATAGCAGTTTTTATTAACACAGAGGCATGGAGCCAGTTTACAGTTGCAGAAGATGCAAAAATACGTCTTTGCCAAAGAAACTAAGGAAGAACCCTTACAAAATGAGCACAAACTGCTTTTAAACCCCAAATGAGGAACAAAAAACGAGATCATGTGGCAGGACATGAAACCCTAGCCATGACCCTACCAATGACATGTAAACAAGTGTGCACGAAATCTTGAGCTGCAGGCATGAAAAACATTCCTCACACCCCTACCATACCTCGACATTGATGGATCCGTGGATTGAAGTGCAGAAACCCCCATGAAATCCGCTAAAAAATCACGACCAGGTATGGCCTTTTGACAAAAAGGAGTCTCCAAATCAACAAGTGAAGCAAGGAGATGGAGGCGAAAGAAACTCAGAACCAAGAACTTGGGTTTGAAGTTCCTGTCAGGGCCCACGGCTTGACAAGGACCTAAGAAGAAAACACCCCAATGTTAGCCATTTTTTGGATTTTTCCAAATGGGTAACGAACTAGAGTCTAGGAGAGAGAAACCACAACCACTAGAGGCTTATTTGAGCATGATTAACCCATTTAGATTTCTTAGATCGGTTATAACTAGTGGGAAATACAAAGGGGCACAAAGTGACAACAAGCACCTCGTTTCAAGTAAATATGCAGAAATTATGCCTTCAATGAAATGATAATTAATATTCAATATTAATTATTTACAAAGGAGAGGAAAACTCCTTATATAGAGAATTACAAGACGATGTTTCTAAAAAGAAACAATCGTTAACTAAAGCAAATAACGCAAAGTTACTATAAGCTAACTGAAGCAAACTAAGTTAACCAAAAGTAAACTACCAACTAACTCAAAGCTAAGATGACCATTAAATATTACAATAATACTTCAATACCGTCCCTTAATGGCCATCCTACTAACTACACCAAGCTTATCCCAAAATTTTACAAATTTATCCGGATTGAGAGACTTGGTGAGAATGTTTGCAGTTTGATCCTCAGTTGGAACATACTACAACATCACTGATACATCTTCAACAAGCTGGTGGATGAAATGACAATAAAGTTCAACATGCTTGGTTCGCTCGTGGAAGACTAGATTCTTAGCAAGCTTTAGCACCCCTTGATTGTCATAGAACAATGGTGACAACCCTACTTGAGACATTTGCATGTCAGCAAGCATCCTTTGAAGCCATACTATCTCACATGTGGCCTTAACTGTTCCCCAATACTCTACTTTTGTCGAGGAAAGAGTGACTGCCTGTTGCTTCTTGCTTGTCCATGTGACTGTACCCGTACCAAGACTGAAAACGTACCCAGAAGTGGGCTTCCTATCATCAACTGAACCTGCCCAATCTAAATCTATAAAACAAACCAGCCTAGGATCTTTGCATCTCAAGTACATAATGCCAAAGTAAAGTGTCCCTTTCACATATCTCAACACTCGCTTCGTTGCAACCCAATGCTCTGCCTTAGCAACAGTCATGAAATGAGAAATGTAGCTCACAGCAAAATTGAGATCAAGTCGAGTAGCAGTAAGATAGATGAGGCTGCCCACTAGTTGCCTGAATGCAAACTCATTCACCACTAGTGAGTTTGATTTGGCTAAAAGTCTCAGCCCCTTCTCCATAGGAGTGGATGAGATTTTGCAATCTTCCATCCTAAATTTCTCCAGCAAACTCCTGGCATACTTTGACTGACAAATGAAGATACTGCCACCTGATTGCCAAACTTCTATACTGAAACAATAGTATAGGAGATCGAAGTCTATCATCTCAAATGCCTGACACAAAGTTGACTTGATTTGTTCAATCAAATGTAACCTACTATCAGTAATGATGATATCATCCACATAGATGACAAGAAGGATGATATCATTGCCAATGTTCTTGACATACAAATTTGCATCTGAGGGACTCCTCTGAAACCCTTGTGCAACCAAATACTTGTCAAATTTCAGGTACCATGCCCTAGGTGCCTTCTTTAGGCCATAAAGAGCCTTCAGCAATCTGCATACCTTATGCTCTTTTCCTACAACCTTAAAACCAAGAGGTTGGGTCATGTATACCTCTTCCTCCAAATCTCCATTGAGGAAGGCACTGTTGATGTTATAGCAGCTTCGGGCTCATCCTTCCAGCCACGTGTCAAGACATAAAATTGCATATAGCCTATCGGCTATTTATTTTATTGAGATAATTAAGTGGAGAGGTGCTTCACTTGGCAACAATATAAATTCTAATTGGGCCGACCTTCTTTGTAATTTGCATTTCTTAATTGTAATTATATTCTTTGTATTATGGCCTACCTTGTACATGAAGAGGTGCGACCTCTCTTGTTAGTTATTGTGATTAGATGTAAAGCACAGAAATTTAATTCAAAATCGGACAATAACACAGCATATACCCTGGGAAAACCCTCCTCTTGAGGGAGAAAAACCTAGCAACAATATACCACTTATATATTGAAAATAGAACAGCAATTTGCTTTTACAACAAGGCCAATCTCAAGGCCGATTATCAACACCTCAATAGATGTAATGTAATATAACAACAATCCCCTTGAGATGATAAACTTCGATCCTCTTGAAGACTACGATCTGCTGAAGATAAGTGCAAACTTGAAGTAGTAAATTCAATGATCAATGAATGAGAGTGAACACCTATAAATACAACATGAAGGTGGCTTCTCCAAGGGATGCGTCTCTTCTCCAAGAGGTCGGCCCATGAAAATATATGACTTATGAAGGGTGGCGCACTTTCACAAGAAGTCAGCCACATCAATTAATTATTATTTTAACATGAAGTGAAACGCCCCTTCACTCAAGAATATCATCAATAAATAAATAGCCGTTAGGCTATATTTAATTTATTGCCAAGTGGAGAAGTCGCGGCTAGAAGATAATCCCGACGCTACTCAATAACATCAACACTCCCTCTCAGCTAGGGAGGATACTTCCAGATGAATAAGACATATCACCTCATCGTGATGTCAACCACAATGGCTACTACCATATGTGGAAAGAAGAAATATCACCTCATCATGATATCAACCATTATGGCTACTCCCATGGATGGTAAATGTGCACAAGTGCTCATCACTCAACGTGATGTTGTCACCTCATCGTGGCATTCACCATGGCTACTCCCAGAGGGTGAAAACACAAGTACAAGAAATATCATCACAAACTCTCTCACGTAATGTTGTCATGGAGTCACACACATGACATCCACCATGGCTACTCCCAGAGGGTGGAAACAAGGGCTTTCACCTCAAATCTCTCTCAAAGAGAAATGCATTAACAAGGGCTTGCACCTCAAATCTCTCTCAAAGAGAAATGCATTAAAGAAGATCACTGATACTGAGACTCCTCAGCTAGGGCTTCATTCTCCACCATACCAAGCTTGATTATCACAATGAATGACAGTCAGCTCCATTGATTGTCCAACCAATCCTGCAAGGAGCTTCTAAAGCCACATTGCTTCTCGAGCTACGACACGAGCTACAATATACTCGACCTCTGTTGTGCTTAGTGCCACTGAAGACTGCTTCCTACTACACCAGGATATCATTGCAAACCCCAAACTGAAGCAACATCCAGAGGTGCTCTTTCAATCAATAACACACCCTTCCCAATCAGAATCAGTATATCCATGTAGCTTCAAGTCCACTCCAGAAGAATATCTCAAACCATACCCAACAGTGCCACACAAGTGACTCAGGATATGCTTCGCTGCAACTAAATATATTTCCCTTGGTTCACACATGAACTGACTAGGTGCACTCACTGCATAGCAAATATCTAGTCTAGTGTCAACGATCCAAACAATTGTCTGTACAAGGTAGGATCCACCAGAACTGAACTAGCTACAACCTCTTTTAACTTCTACAATTTTCTCTCTATCGGAGTAGACATGGATTTGCAATCCAAATCTCTTCAAGATGTCAATAGTATACTTCCCTTGACTCAGAATGATATCATTCGGCTTCTGCCATACTTCTAAACCTAAGTTGCCGAATCAGTGCGTGGAGTGCGCCGCAAAAATTTAGGGGGTTGGTAGTGCGTCTACATATATATATATATATATATATATGTATGTATGTATGCAACCTAGAAACAAATTATATAAATTCTAAATCTAAAACAGTAAATTATAATTTTTTAAAATTATATAATTATAATATGAGTAATATATTTTAAAAATTATATATATTATCAATAATGCAATTATATAAGACTATAAGTAAAATTACTAAAATAATAAATTGTATATATTATGAAATCAGAAATATTTAAAATTATATATATTAATTATTATAATTTTTTATATTATGAAATATGTAAAAATTATATATATTATGAAATATTTAATATTTAAATATTTTCATAATATAGATATAATTATATTATGAAATACGTTAAACATTAAAAGTTCAAATTTAAACTAAAATATAAAAATAAAAATATAGTGTTTTTCGTTTTTTAAAAAAATCTAAAAAGAAAGGGAAAAAAATTAAAAATCAAAATAAAAAATGAATTCTTTGCTTGGTCGTGCCCTGGTCACGCTCAGCTTGGTCGTGCCCTGGTCGCACGCTCAGTCGTGCATTTTCTGTCTATGGGTCGCGCGAGATATTCTATGTGCAGGGTCGGGAGATTTTCGCAGCTGAAACAAAACACTCCCAGCCGAACGTGAAACTAAACAGTCACGCGAAATTAAACACGCGAAATCCGCGTTGAAGTCGAGATTTTGGCCCTAAAATTCGCGTTTTTTTATGAAAAAGGCTAAACTAAGTTTGAAAATGATCAGAAAAACGTGACAGAATCGCCATGTCATTAGCGGAATCTCCCAGAATCTCCCAGAATCGTCAAGGCGAAGTCAGAATCGTACCCACAGACAAAAACACGAATCCAGTGCGATTCCACAGCGATTCGTACCAGATTCCGTTTCCGAAACGATTCTACCTAGAGTCATTGGACCGAGGTAACATACTTCTAAACCAAGGAAGTAGTGCATGAGATCAAGATCCTTCATTTCAAAAATTCAGAAGCTAACTCCTTCTTGCATTTGATAATGAGGTGATCTTCTCCAGTAAGAAATAAATTATCAACATAAAGAACCAAGGTTAACTAGATCACCATCTTCTTCAAGTTTAGTAGGCTCCCTCTGAATCTTCAAGTACTTGCATCAACCTTCTGACCTCTTCGTCCAAGATTGCCTGCAATGCTTGCCTTAGAGAAAGTTTTCCAGAGCACACCTCTAATACTGTAGAGAGTTCAAGATTGTCCTTCTCGACCTCAGGCCAGATCACTCTATTCTGAATAGGTTTGCGGAGCTACCAATGTCAAATCTAGATAGATTATCTTGTGTAGTTATGTTCTCAACAGTTGAAGAGGTCTTCCAAGGACTTTAACATCGGCCTTGCAACATTGCAACCTTCACTTCATCTTAGTGAGTCACAAAACTCCCTCTTGATCCCTGCCTCAAAGATTGCAAAGAAATCTTTCGGAAGTGAAATCCTATCATTTATAGATCTCAAAACCTCAAGCCTTTTTTCCGAACATGCTCTCAACTCGAGCCTCAAATCCTCTCCTTCAAAGTAACTGATCATGATAACAACCTAAATAGGTTCTTCGTCTTTAAGAGATGTCTCTAGTCATCAACTCAGTCTCATGGTTGCAAGCTATGACTCCAAGCTTGATCATGACTTCAGTCGGCATGACTTCCTCACAGGATGCCTCAAGCTTTTCCTCACTAAGCAATCTCTCATCACCTTCTTGCTCCGTGAACTATCCTGGAAGCATTTTAGAGAGAGATTACTAACAGTTTATAACTATCAAAAGAAATATCAAGGCTATAATCATACAAGGTTTACTATCTCAAGTTATAGCTTGAATACATAAGATTTTATGAACAATATTAAAAAAACATGAATAAAGAAAACAACCTATATAAGTGAAATATATCAAAAGATAAGAATGAAGGGATAAAGAAACTTATCTTTATTGAATTCTGATATAACTCTTTCTTCCATCTTTTACTCCTCTCGAGAGTGTTAAACTAAGCACAACAAAAGATAATTTGCACAACTACAGATTTCTTGAATGCATTATGCAGTTAGCATGTAGAACCAACCCTCTCCAAGAGTCGAAGCTCTATCATAGTTCATGCATTAGAGAATGATATCGATGTGACCAACTAATCACCATCGAAATTGTAGTTCTCTTTTTATTTCAGAGTCACTCAGAAATCTTCAAAACTAGCATGAAAATAACTTGCAATGAATAATTTGAATATGCCAGTGAACACAATTCAAGAGAAACAACGATCTCTCTTACTAATCACACATGATCCAAATAAATGATATGACTGAAACTCAGCCTAGAAAGGTGATTTCAAACAAAACAAAGAATACTTATCTCGCTAAAATCAGAAACTCCTTAAGTGTTGCACTTGAATGCTTTTCAGGTTTGCACTTGACTTTCACGAGATCTTGCTCACTAGAAGTAATTGAAGGAGGCACAAGATCTCTCCCTCTGGTTCAGAAGGTACCACAAGAAAATACCAGTCACAGCTGATAGAATTATTCCTCATAATAACCCATCCGATTTAATCAACTACAGCTTCAATATGAAAGAGCTTCTTGAACTTCATACAGTGCCTTAAGATAGAAAAAGTGTTTGGTGCTAAGCTTCAAGATTTGATTGAGCTTCACCGCATACTAAATGAACATTATGCCTTCTTTGGTGTCGATACTCATCAAGGACCTGGGAGTCACCCTGTACAAGTACGATGATACAGGAGTGATGAAGACATGCCCAGGCTGCAAAAAATCATTCTCATCTAGATAGAATTACATTTAATGAAATGATTGGCGACTATGATGATGCACTCCAGGCCCCCCTTTATGTGAAAGCTTTGAACACGAAGAACACTCAATCCATCCGTATGCAACACATGATAGAATATCGATAAGTTGCATAAATACTGGAATAGACGTCGATACTCTAAGATCACGTGTTGCATTCAGGATGAGGAGTTTGCACTAGATATGGTGTCTGACCAAAATAAGGAATCTGGATGTCTTGCAAGCCCCTCGCATATACACCGTTCTTGTTTGCGTCACGCCTATGAAGATGAGGTCCGAAGCGATGCAAATGAAGAACGCAGCCCCTGGATGCTATCTCCAAAATGTCACTGAGAATGTGAAGATACCTCTGTCACTGCTCTGCTTAGATTTTGAACACAATCTTGCTGCTCAACTTCACAAAGGATGGCAAGATTAGGAACTCAGCACATAAGAATATTGCCAATATCAATCACAATTCAACCACTCAATGGAATTTAGCATCGGCAATCTCTTAGAAATTAATGACCATAGTGCACACTAAGAATCAAAAACTGGAGATACACAATAACAGTGATATGCCGACACATTTGCATACACATCAGTAATAAGGGAAAACAGATGCGTTGCACTTTGGACTCATTCCTTTAGAAAACTGACGTCAATAGAGAATGGTGTGACTAAAGCCATTGAATTCCTGTTGGACTGTCGGCTCAATAAATCTACCTCCTACGATCTACTTACTTATGCCTCCTGCGAACTATTTCCTTCTATAGGAGATTTGCTTATGGCGATATTTAGTGATTTCCTTATCTGGAATGACTTAGTTCTACAAGGCGGATTCGTAACACTCAATGCTCCTCGAGTTGTGATCATACTGCCATACAGCTTCTTAGTAGCTTACTTAAGCAATGGTGACTTCAACAGCAATCTACCTCAAACAACAACCACTTCTGATCCAACCCGCTCTAATACCATGTTAGTTATTATGATCAGATGTAAAGCACAGAAATTTAATTCAAAATCAGACAATAACACAGCATATAACCTAGGAAAACCCTCCTCTTGAGGGAGAAAAACCCAGCAACAATATACCACTTATATATTGAAAATAGAACAGCAATTTGCTTTTACAACAAGGCCAATCTCAAGGCCGATTATCAACACCTCAATAGATGTAATGTAATATAACAGCAATCCCCTTGAGATGATAAACTTCGATCCTCTTGAAGACTACAATCTGCTGAAGATAAGTGCGAACTTGAAGTAGTAAATTCAATGATCAATGAATGAGACTGAACGCCTATAAATACAACATGAAGGTGGCTTCTCCAAGGGATTTGTCTCTTCTCCAAGAGGACGGCC
The DNA here is from genome assembly GCA_007258455.2 of Sequoia sempervirens. Taxonomy (NCBI): domain Eukaryota; kingdom Viridiplantae; phylum Streptophyta; class Pinopsida; order Cupressales; family Cupressaceae; genus Sequoia; species Sequoia sempervirens. The sequence goes on along the minus strand of VDFB02147227.1, from coordinate 19,119 downwards.
CATGAAAATATATGACTTATGAAGGGTGGCGCACTTTCACAAGAAGTTGGCCACATCAATTAATTATTATTTTAACATGAAATGAAGCGCCCCTTCACTCAAGAATATCATCAATAAATAAATAGCCATTAGGCTATATTTAATTTATTGCCAAGTGGAGAAGTCGTGGCTGGAAGATAATCTCGACACTACTCAATAACATCAACATCTCTCACATTTGTATTTATACAAGGTCATTCCCATCTATTCCACATCAAGAGAAGTTCGTCTATCATTCTTCTACAGCTGTGCGAATTCTTCAAGGAGTGTGAATTACTTCAGTTTGTGCATTAAAGTGTGATGCTGGTTATTGCCATTGTTAAGGCTGCAAGACTGAAACAAGGGCGGCTACTTTAGGAGGTGCGATTTCATGCAAGGAGATTCAATAACATCCAAATAAAGTCAGAGAAAAATATCATTGCATTGGCTGATCATTCCAGACTTCACAATTAGGTTCCTTCATGTTTTTTTGGAGTATTTGCATTGTTAAATTAGTTTGCATAAGTTGCTGTTGTAGGTGATCATTTTATATCAGACTTGTATTGCATTGGAAAATTATTGTAAAGCCAAGAGTCTTGGCTGCTCTTCAGCAATGTAATTTGAATTGCACATCAATAAAGGAGTGACAAATTGCATAGTAACTGTTTGATGTAATGTTCATATTGATATGCTTCAAGTTTGCATTCTAGTTTACATGCCAAGTGTCTGACAAAATGTCATTGGCTGTAGGTTCTCATTTTGGCATAAATATTATCATAAGATTGCATGCCAAGTGTTTGCGTTAATGCCACTTGGCTATAGTTGCACATATGCCATCTTAGGTTGCATCCAAAGTGTTTGTCATAATTCCTAGTTGTTGTAGCTGCATATTGCAAGAAGTTTCAGTCATCTATATGCATCAAAAATACATAAAAACAATTGCATTTCATCTTGGAAACATTCATAGTTGTCATTTACAATCATTGGTACCATTGAAAACATTCAAAGAAACATCATTGGCAACAAGGAAAGTCAAACAAAAGCAATCAGAAGTTCTTATCAGCCTATATCAGCTTGCACACCAACTGTTTGAACAAATTCCAAAGGCAGCAAGTGAATAGTTTTTAAGTCAGATTGGGTTAGGCTCATTACAAACAAATACTCGATGCCTTAAACATATTCACCACCTTTCTTATCGCTGCTCTAACAATAGTTTATCTATTTGCTGTGCATGTAATTTGCTGCATTTTATACTTCTTTTTATGACATGTCAATAAGACAAAGTATTTCACCTTTTTGAATAAGACAAATTTTGTCTTTTATGCCTTTGTCTTTTCTTTATGAAATTGACCGCTGCCATTAGTAAGGATTAATATTTATTTATTAATCCTTAGTTAAATTTTTAACAAGATAATTGCTGTCCCTTTTTATTGCTACATCTTTTGTCTTGTGTGCTTTTTTGTCATATGAGGCATTTGTCTTTTGAGCTTTTGTCTTCCATGCTTTTGTTTTTGGCTTTCTTGCTTCTTTTCATATATAATTAAATTAACTTGGGCGATCAATGCAGATTTATATATGCTTTAATCTTGGGCAATCATAATGTAAATATGAACATTACTTTATATATTATTTCATAATATATAATGTCTTTTCCCTTTATCTTTTATGATCTATTCTAGATCATAATGTAGATATGGTCATTACTTCACTAATTCATACTTGTAATCTGGTTTTGCTTGGTCTTGTATGTTGCCAACCTGTCCATCGATTAGTGGCCTATGACTTTTTATGAGTACTTTGACATAGATCTCATTTGACATCATTGGCAATCAATTCAACAATCTCGCTCATTGGTGATTTTTTTAGTGGCTAATATTCGCCAATTAGCTAATAGTTGAAATTTTGGAATCCAAAATTGGCTAATAGTTTGAGCTATAATGTGACTTGAATCGCCACATTTTTATAAAATTTTATTATAGTCTTATTTAAATCGCCAAAGAATTTATTTTATTAAAAAATTTAACTCAAAAATTCGCCACATTATTCGATACATGATTAGATCAGATTCGCCTAAATTTTATAAATTATAGTAAAAATCTTTATTAATTCGCCAATAGTATATCATAATTATTAGTTGTTTTAGGACAATATTTTTAATCTTTAGTTCCACCATTGATTTATAATATAATTTAATAGCCCTTGTTGTGTTCCATGAGGTAAAATATACCTAGGATAAGTAATGCTCATGGTGCCCAGTCTCGTTAGCATTATAGATTGTGGGTAAATTTTACCTCACAAAGTACAAGGAGGGTCATTAGATCAATGATATAAAAGAAATTTCGAGCCCTGTGAGAATTACAAATCATGGATACATTTTATCAATTGTGTTTGTAATTGCAGATTATTTTGAATCTTTGAATTTAGAAGTATGGATATAGTGTTTCATTGAGCAAGTCTATCGACTAGAACAATAACTTAGATTTATTCTCTGTGGGATGATTTCTTCACATTATATTCATTTATTTGTGATTAGGGACAATTCCTAGTATTAAATTCATTTGCTATTATTTTCTTGAGTCTTTGTGCTTATGCGTTAATGGTTTATTTCAGTTCATCGCACTAATTCCATACTTATGGGTTGGTGTTTGTTTGCCTTTCATTGCTTTTTGGTTAAAAGCAAACTTTATAAAATATAGTAATAATCCCAAGGGAGTTGTACCTCAATAATAATTTAGAGAAAAATCACAAATGAAATTGTGATATTTCCAAAGCTATTGGCAATATTGGCCTTTATAAACAGGGCTATGGAGTTGTTATTTTAATATTTTAATAAATTCCAATTCATTCGCTAACAACTACCAAACCAAGCCTATGAAGAGAGATGTTTATGATGATTTCAGTCCTAGTGAGTTGGAGAGTGGCTTATTCAGAAAGGCCACTACTCATGAGGAGCACAATGAATACTTAATCTCTGAATTGAGTGATCAACCCTTCTACACATGGGATCCGGATGTGTTGGCACCTAAGTATGATGAGGATCCACATTGGGATGAACTTCCTTTTGATTGTAATGATGTCTTTACTTCATCCCGGGAGTCATGCATAAAGAATGGCATTGAGGAAGGTGAAGTTGTAAGAAATAACTTTGAATGCAAATCAGAAAACTTAATGCATGAAACTAAAATTGATCGTGGGCCTAGCTTCGAAAAGGAGGTACATGAGACTTCGGGCAGCCATGGAATCACTACTGAAAGGTATGACAAAGATTCCGGTTCTAGTTTTCATCATAGCAGCAGTTTACTATATTTGCATGAACATGATTGGAAAAGTCAGTTTTTCGTGTCTGTTGAAAATGAAGTGCACGCATTATCTAGATTGGATGACATTAGAAGCCTTGTTGAAAATTTCATCTTCAAGATGCCAAGAAACCAATATGAGCAAAATTTTCCCCTTGCTGATTTGCAAATGATCAAGAGCACTATGGAGGGAATAAAATCAGTTTTCTTACACATGATGCATGATAGAGATCTAGCCATCACATTTGCAAATGAGACTTTGACCATGACTAAATAGTTAAGGGGAGAGGTTAGTGAGCTTGCCATTGAGCTTAATTCCACAAAGGTTGCTTTGGAAAGTGTCCAAGAGGCACTTCTTGAAGCAAATAATCAACTCTATGAGGCTCGGTAGTTCAGGGAGAAGGAGAGAAGATAAAGGGCTAAGGAGATCGGGCAAGTAATGGAGGAGCTCGATTGCACTCATCAGGAGTTTGAACTTGCACATTGCCCCAAAAAATCTAAAAATAGGAGTTTGGATCAGCAAGAGGATTGGTCTGATTTTGGAGTTAACAATAATCTTCAATTTGTTGATAACCCCTTTGAGTTGGATGATGAAACTCTTTTTGATTCCAATGATGAGACTGGAGTCGATCACAGGATTTGGGATCCAAGTGCAATTCCTAGCTGTGAGGTGTTGTCTCAGGATTGGAGTTGTGGGAAAAATCCTAGTGTTAGTACTGCTGTCCACTTTCCGATCAGCCAATACATGACTTCAATTCTTGGTTCGCAAATAAGTTGGATGGCTTCTTCAGACCAGCAATGAGTACTTTATGGTTGAGGCTAGTTGGTAGAAGTGATTTGATCATAGGAGATGATTCTTCAGCTACTTCCATACTCATCTCACCTATGTTTTTAGTAGGATTTCAGATTGATTACCACTTCATTTTGCATCTAACATTCACTTTAGCATTTCATTCACTTTCCGAAATGAGCATTGTGTTCATTCTACTCATCCAAGGACAAAATCCTTTGGCTGATTTCAAAAAACTTTCAGGAAAAAACCCTTTTGGATTATACCATTTTTGGAGGTGAGAACGAAACTAAGTTACCGATTCGTTTCTGGATTCAGGTACAGGTACGCGAATCCAGTACGGGATTTACGGTTTGGGTACATTAATACAAAAAACATATAAAAATCAGAAATATATACATATTTGCAGCAGTAATTAAGTTCATAATACACCACCATATTAATAGTCAAATAACATAGCAAAAATACATCACCACTTTCATAGTCAAATATTAAAATATTAGTGATACTCGAATCTCATGGTATTAAAGTTCAAAAATAAAAATGTCAAGTGTTTACAATCAGCCATTATTGATCATTGATCAATCTGAATCATATGGGTCATCAAAAAGAGCATCATCAACATCATTAGATGCTATATCATACTAACCTATCTTCACTTGAGAAGCAGCTCTTATTTATCCATATTGTCCCATGCAAAAAGTGTATCCATATATATTTAATGTTGGTGATTTGCTGCCTAGTCTAACTTAGGGTCTATGATGCAGGGTTCGGGTTCGTCTGCGGGTATGTGTTGGGTACACACAGGGTGTGCGCCCAACACTGTGGGTTTGCCAAGGTTCGCACACCCGCGAACCCTAGCGAACCCACAATGCTAGGCACGCACCCTGTGCGTCCCAACACGAACCCAGGCAAACCCATGGACCAAGTCAAAAAAAAAGGGCCCAAGGCCCAAACTTGATTAAAAAAAATTTTTTTTAAAAAAAATTTCCCCCTAACCCTAAAACGGCATTGATCATTTCATAGTATGTACTTGATCATTGATCATTTCATAGTGATGATTTCCATTGTGATAATTCAATGTGTAATGCAAATGCAAATCTGGGAATCAATACTAAGCCATTCCAACTTTCAAATATGATACACAATAGATAACGGCTCAAAAATTAATATCAGACCTGTACATACTCAGAATAACCAACAAATAGCAGATCATAGTATTCCAAAACTATGGCAGACCACAACGATACAAACTAAGCTTATATTTGCAATAGAGACACTACATACAATGACCAGAATTGACAGCAACCTCAAAAAATTTCAGTGGATAACAGAACGACAGATAATCAACATTACAACATTACTCTCCACTCCATAGACTTGACGTGACAGTACTAATAGTAAATCTGATAACCCAAATCTGAAACATACTACTCAATATTGGACTGAGTTTACCAAGCATATTCAGACTTATTGCAAGAACTTCCTATGTTTTGTTTAGAGCTGATGTATGAAGTTAATCCTCAGAAAATTAACAGCAGATAGAAGAAAGTCTGTACTCAATCTAAGACAAGGTTATAATCTTTTACAACTTCTCACAGTATGTTTGTAGCAGCAAATACATTGATTTAGAACAGCAAATAATAGAATGAACAGCAGTTACAAGTAATACAATGAGTTTATAAATATCTCAAATCTGGGAATGTGTTTGCCAGGATAAATGTATGATGAATCTTGCTCGATCAATGATCAATGATCGTGAATATTTATCCTTGGCATTTGGCATTGATCAATGATCAAGTATCATACTATGAAATGATTTAATTTTACAATTCTGTATATTTCTCTTATTTTTTTGTATATATAATACATATATATATATATATATATATATATACACACACACATACCCATACATACCCAAACCCCTAAAAAAAAATTTCACGTACCCATGTACTGGGTTCTCGTACCCACACCCGTCCCCAAACCCGAACCGATAACTTAGCTTAGGGTTTCACCCTCCATACAAACTCCTTTTCTGTTCTGTAGAATATTATTTATATACACCTGTGTTGCTTTCAACATTCTGAAATAAACTTTTGATTCTCATTGATGTATATCAGCAGTAATGGATGTACAGTAGTATGAAAATTTGCTTGAAAGGAACATCCATGTTAAGGATTTAATATGTTCCTTCTTTCTAGATTGAGGTTGAGGGATCTATCATTTTCAGACCAATATAAACAGCTCGTTGCATGATGAAAAAATATACCATGTTGCCAATTTTTGCACAAATGGGGAAAAATGTCAAGCTTTCAGGTCCTTGTGAGGCAAAGATTAGGGTTGGAATGAATATTTTATTATTTAGAAGTCAACTTTTAGTCAAAAAAATAATTTAAAATTGCAAAAAAAGACACTTTTTCCGCGGCCTGGGCATTTTGACATCTAAATTCGAGTCGGATTCACGTCGGCTTTGGTTGGGCATATCCTAGACAAATCCGCAAAGGCATTTTGAATCCGTGGCATATCCACAGTCGAATTTTTGTACCTTGTGCGAATTTGAATTGTACCAAATCTGAATTTTGAATCCGGTATGAATCGTATCATATCCAGAGGCTGGGAGTGACGAATTGGTAACATATAACGAAAACCCTAATTTTTCATCATTGGCAATTACACATGGGAGTTGCATGTTGTGTTGATTTGGAGATTTTGTGCACATTTACAGGTTTTGGTGAAAGGATATTTGCAAGCGAATCATAGATTGTTGTTTAGGAGTAGATTTCTATCATCCACCTTGAGCACCACACTTTAAGAGGTCATTATATTTATCTATTGGCAGCTTTCAGGGTTTGTTACTGTTTGAAGACTTTATTTGCATGATTTCAGGCTGTCATACCTTTCCTAGAGAGGCAAATCAGTACTTTATTGAGGGCAACCAGTATTAACAACATTATTGACCATTTTGGGAGGCAATTTACATTGGTTTTGAAGGATGGATCATATTGGAGGGCAGCAAACAGCATTTTATATCATTTTCAGCCTCTTATTGTGGGTGATCTACCTCTTGGACAACCTTCTGGAGGTGGATCTGCAGTTGGGAAGCTTTGAAGGCTAACGCAGCACTTCTACACCCTTTCCTAGCCGCCAACATTCAATTCCAGCCTTGCCACAGATCTAGGGTGCTGTACCAACATTTTGGAGCGTTACATCAATCATAGAAGGTGCTGTAACAGTCAATAGAGTGTTACATCAGATACTTATGTACCTGACTTTGGGAGTGTCCTACCAACAGCCCTATTGCATAAATCTCATCATTTGATCACTTTAGTGTTTGTTTCAGAAAAATCAATAAATAGCAAAAAATATAAAAAAGGAACATTACAATGACAGCCATTAAAGAGGTTGTCAAAACATCTGAAGTCAAGCATTTGTATTGTTTAAGTGTCCATGAAGTTGGAACAGCACTTCTAGAGTAAGAATTGCAGATCAAAATGTGCCCCACAAAGAAGACAAAGCAATTTGAAACTCGACTGAAAATTATACAAAGACAATTTAAATATTAGCTGGTTGTTTGCTCAGTTATCATTTTTTATTAAAACTAACAGCAGTAATAGCATTAGTTGAATTAAAAAATGTAATACCTGGATACTGCAGTCACGCTCCCCAAAATGGACACAATTACCATATTTATCTGCAAGAATCTGCCAATCAAGATTTGAATAATTACACCCAGTAAGTGTTCGGATTGAAAATGAGGTTCAATCATTGCCTCAAAAAATTAATTAACATTAGAATTATCAAAAGTGACAAAGCAAAGTGATTTTAATGCATCCCTCCTTAATTTTTCAGATTCAGTAATTTTACCATTTCCTTGTGAACCAGGGATAGGATAGACATTTAACTACCCCATCAACAGAAGGTTGCCAAAAGAATAAAGTTGTAAAATGACAACACTGCATTCTTCACAACAAACTGCACATATTAAGAAAGGCTATTTACCTGGAATTCAATATGTCTAGGGTTTTTTATGTATCTCTCCAAATAAACACCGTCATTTCCAAATGCTGCACCTGCCTCACTTCTTGCTTGCTGAAAATACGAAAACAAGTTAAAAAACTTCAGTTGCCTATTTGGAATAGATATCCTAATCATGGAATAAATAAGTTATGAAAGCATTACATTGATGAAACTTTTTCATTGACTGAGAAAAATATGGATAGGTAATAATCTCATGTTTGACATATCTAAGGATGTGCTATTTGGAAAATAAATTCCAGGTAGTGTGATCATGTTCCAAGACATGGCTAGCTCTGGTGCAATGACTCTTGACTTTGAGTCCACATCCATTATTTCTAAAAAGTTTTAATACACCAGACCATACATACACCTGAACGGATTTTACTGTCAGACGTGAGATACGATAACAATTTATTATCACAAAAGCATCAAACTTGGTCCTTTCTCTGGGACTAAGATTGTTCACAATTCGTCAACAGTAAATCAAGCAAAGGATCAGTCTCCATCACCAAGATATTGACAAGAATAAACCCAATCAATGAGTATGAGCAGTTCGATTAATGATAGCAGCAAAATAAGATTTAGTGTCTACATGTTCACGCTATGCGTAATCACCCCTTACAGATCTTCCTGTTACTTCTTATTGAAAAGTCTGAATGCATTAGTATGGTGCAGATTAATGCATTCTGAGAAAGATCAATCTTCATAATAGCATAAAAGTGTTTTGGTGAACTCCACAATAATTGCTATATGTAGTTTTAGAAACTAAGGTTACTGTGATTACTAAAATATGTCTTAATGTGGCATAGACATGCCAAGACATGCTTTCTGTCTATGTAATTGTGTGTGTGTTGCATTTAGTCATGGTCTATTATCATGTTTTTCAACCTTGTTCACAATTTCTATTTAACATTTTCATTAGAAGGAAGCCAACCATTAGGTATTTCGCAAATCATGGTAACAATGGAGACACTTTTACTTAGTAGACTATGATCAAGACAATAATTATTTGCTATATAAATGGCCACACTAGATACAAGAAAAGCACCTACAGGAAATAAGGTGCAGCTAAATACCTGCAATAGCTTTACAAATTCTCCAGGTTCATTTGCCAAGCGCATTCCACGACCTCCACCACCTGCAGTTGCCTTCAGAAGATAAAGAGACAACAATTATTATCAATCTAAACAAAAACTAGCTGTTAGTCTGGATATGTTAAGCCTTAACACATACAATCTCGCACAAGCTGCTCATTAAGGAAAGATATCAAGATGCCCAAATTAGTTAGAGGTCAGGAGATATGCATCAGAATATTAATAGCTCTTTCCTTTTCAATGGATTTAGATAAAAAAAAAAGTAATGATGCATGGAACCAACACTCATAACAAGCAATTCTTGGATGCCTCAATATAGCACACGCAATGCAAGAATCTCTGAGGCTGTTATATTGACTACTGCTATCCAGTGACATATACATTAAAGTTCCCTTGTTATTTTATTTTTTTCTATTCAGAGTTGTCTCGTCCGTTACCTAAACATATGCTATTGCCTATTTATAATTATTTTCATAAAGACATTCCTCATGCTTAAGAGTTTATAACACTTTATAGTTTATTCTATCCATTCAACAACCAAATAACATTTGCATTGTCATCCCTCTGTTACAAAATTAATGGGTATTTTTGCCTGAATGGCAAATTCTATGCCATATCAGTAAGCCATGTTAATACGTTTCATGTTACATAACACCCTCCTGAATATCAGCCTCCTCCAAGAAAAAAGGGTAATGTCATGAATATTTAGAATCTTCTACAGAAGTAGATTACTGAATCCTTCAATTTTGAGGCAACCTGGTATCTTTCTTTCTTTTTTTTGTGTATTATCTATATTGTCTAATATTTAAGTGCTCTGGCCCACCATTAGCAACACATATGAAGCAAGGAATCGCCCAGTATGGTCATGTCAAAATATATTATTGAAACTGATTATCTTTATTCTAAAATCTGTTACCTGAGATTTTCTAGTATTTTCAAGATTTTTTGCTATATTATTGTGCTTTTGAAAAATTGTGCAAAGTGAGACATTGGCCACCACCATTAGGGTCATTGTTTCTTAAGCAGCACACTTCCTAGGCACATGTGACCCCCCTTGTGAGAACAAGGGGACTTCCTCACTTTATATCATACACATTGTTCAAGATCTACAACCTTTGTGTTTTGACCTCGTGATCAAGCTTAGGGAAAAAAGGGCCCTTGCCAATCCATCTAGGCCAGGAGTGCCTTCAAAATTCAGAAGTGTGCACATAGAGAAATTCCCTACAAAACCTTTTAGCAGGTTAGAAAACCCCTTGTATCTCCATATTGGGATATAATATCATGTTGCTATACTTTTATTGAGCTTTTGTACTTGGTATGTTTCCAAATTCTTTTTTTAACTATTTTTTTATATTTGGAGTTGGCTCATTTTTTGGGTGCTCACTTGGTCATTTATGTACAATAATATAATTTCAGTTTTTGTTCTGAATTCTAGAGCTGTTTGAAGACCTTAGAGGACAAGCCAGTAATTTTTATAATTTGTTAAAGCTCTGAACAAAGACTCCAGTAGTTAAGGGATGATCTACAATAGAAAATCTAAGTTTGCATCCATGACAAGTCTCAGCATTTCAGTTCCCACTTAAAGCAAATAACTTGGACAGCACGCATTATAATTTGTGTACCATAAAATTCAAGATGGATAATTTACTCATGGAGTGATTTGTGGGATTTCATTACCGGAGATGAGATTATGCTAATGGGTTAACATGGAGAAACATAGAATCAGAAACTGGGAAAACCTGGCAAGTTTCCCATGCTGATCAGTACCAACATGCCCAGTTCAGTCAAAAAACTAGTCATCACTGGTCAAAACCGGGTCAACCTGCCAAAAAAAGTCAAAGTTGAAAAAAGCTACAGGTTAGAGTCTTAGACACATGCAAGTGAAAAAACCAAGGGTTTTTCCTTGATTTTTCAAAAGGAGCATTGGTTTAGGGTTTGGGGATTAAGGTTTAGCATTTTTTACTTGACCATGTTTATCCCTTTTAAACCTATGTAATTGAATTCTATTTATACTTTCACATTGTCATGTATGTATAATTCTACCATGCTGAGAAGTAAACTCAACTTTAATGAGAGAAAGGACAGATTAAAATAAACTATTCAGACAAAAATAGCATTTTAATATATCTCAGGGAATGCAATATTGCTAAAGAAGTATGGGGCATCCTCAAATCAACTTTTGAGACAGCTTACACATCAAGAATTCCATACCTAAGGAACCAGTTAAATGAGGATGAAATGAAGGAGAAGCCATGACTCTCAGACAATATAAGAACCTACAAGACCACCTAAGTATAGTTGGACAAAATCTGAAGTTGAAGCCAAAGAATTAGCACTAATCCCATTCAACATTATTCCTCATCTGTATCAAGGATTTTGTAAGAGATGTGATCATACTTAGAGGTAAAAAGACAAAATTTACCCTTTAAGTTAAAAGAAGCAATACTGAATAGATAAGAGGCACAAAAGAAGAGGTCAAGCAGACAAACAGTTAACCCAAATATGAGGAATAAAGATAATCTGTAAAATCAAAATGGAAAAACAGCAACACATCATTTGCATACAAGAATTGGATATTGTTATTAGTGAAAAACAGGGACACTTTAAATATCTACGTAAGAACAAATTTGATGTTTCTGCTTCCTCATGTCCTAAATAAATAGCATGTAGACAATCAGGTCAATTTGTTAGGAAGGTTGCAAAATCGATTAAGAATAAAAAGAGAAAAGGCAGCTCCTTCTTTCAGCCTTAGCTAGCAAAGATGACACAATTATGGTGTGGTAGAGAATGGTTTTAAGTTCAAATAAGTTGGAGCTGGTGATGCAATAGTGCTTGGAGATGAAATAGCGCATAAAATACACTGTTCTACATGATGAAAATGTTCTACATGTGCCAGAACTAGCCAAGCGTGTTTACTCATTGGGATGAATTCCAATGTGCTATGAGAGTAAACGGCTTACAAAACATAACGTATGTACTAGAAGATAAATAATCATACTTGTCCTTATTGATAGAATGTATGCCAATACAATCTTAACATTAATAATCGTAGCAACAGTGTTTCCTGACTACATGACTCGAGTACATATAGTACACTGGCAATGGTTGAGATACTGACCATCGCGTCCTTTCATTACAAATTATTTTCGTCAAGAACTTAATTCCCAAGACAACTAACATGACAAGTACATGAATTATTAACATTAACTAAAGTCTTATTTACTTATGACTCACGGCAGACCAAGTACACTCTCGGCCGACTACAACCGACTATAACTATAACCGACTAGACCGATTACATCATTCCCCCCCCCACACAAAAGTAGTCGTCTTCTAGACGACGAACGAAAAAGAAAACTGGGGGTACAAAAAGGGAAATTAAGAAGAGGGAGGGTGAGAAGGCGACCCTGGATGTGCAAGATCCACCATCTGGACTGCCTCAGCACTCTCCCTCTCAGCCAAAAGTCGCAGCGCATTGGCCATCTGTGTATCCTTCTCTGCCAATGGTTGATCCTTCTCTGCCAGTACTTTGTCTTTCTCTGTCAAATTCTCCGCGAGAGTGGCAACTCTCGTCCGCTTAGCAACCATCACTTGATCCAATTCCTCTTGTGACTTCTGAATGTAGCCTGCCAAGTCTCGCCTAGTAGTCTCAGTCGTCTCTACTCCTGACCACCTATGCAGGGTCAAGGGGCAATGCCCCTTACGGGGGTTTGGGGGCAATGCCCCTTGCAAGGGTTTGGGGGAAGCGCCCCCAACGAGGTCAAGGGGCAATGCCCCTTACGGGGGTCTCGGGGCAACGCCCCCAACGGGGTCCTGGGGCATCATTTTCACAAATATTCAGTGTTCCACGAGGTTTCAAGGCTGGGGCCAGGGGAACGGCAAGGTACGCATTTTGGGGATGCGGGGACGGGGGGTCTAAGTTTGGGGGCGGCGAGGGGGCAACAAGGTGCTGAAATACATATAGTACTTGAAAAAATAGTTATAAAAAAATGTATAAGAATTATACATCTTGGAGACAACTAGGAGTCCCCTAGATGTCTTGAGGACACCCCGGCATCCTCAAAGTCTTAGTGGCGTCTTGGAGACAGCAACACAGGTGGTGGGATGGTGGAGTAGGTGGTGGGCTAGTGGGGGGATGTCCCCCCCAAGTCCCCAAGTCTCTGAGACGTCCCCATCTAGAAAACATGAGAATTTTTTGGGGGGGGACGCATCCCCGTGGAACACTACAAATTTTCAAGAGGTTCCATATATTGTTGACAAAGCCCAAAATTAGAGATTTCGGCGTGTTTAACTATTTGATCTAGTGCCTACTCCGCACAACTTCCTTCAATCGTACTTGCACCTCCGTACGCCATTATCTTTGTGCCTTCTGTGAAACTAGTGCATCTTTCACCCATACGGTTCTCCTGTGTACAACCTTCCTTTTGATTTTGTCTTTCCTGAATGTGGTCCTTATAGTGGTAACGCTTTCTGTTCTCTATTCAAAATTGCCTTTAGTATCTTCGATGCCTCTCCTCTTCAAAGCGTATGGAATTGACCTAGTTGCCTTTGGCAGAGAATTTTTTTCTCCCTACAATGCTTTATTCGCAATGGTCCTCTTTGTACGTTGTACAATTTCTCCTCTCCCCCATACGTCTTGCACTTGTTGTTTGCTCGCCAGTCTCCATACACTAATACCTCTATAGACTCTTACACGGCTGCCCTTGTTACCTCGTACAACCAACTTATGTTTACTTCATACGGAAAACTCTCCTTCACCTCTTCATACAACAAACTCTCTTTCTTTATATCGTACAGCAATCTCTTTTTCAACTCTTCGTATGGCAAACTCTTCACTTCATACGGCCTTTTTACCTCCCTAAAATCATACAGAATTACTATTATAGATTTGTACAGCCTTTCTTTATGTGATTCTCCACTTGTATAGACCCCCTTCACAACATACGATTGGCTCTTTACCTCATACGACTGCTTGAGTATCTCGTACGGCTGCTTGAATACCTCGTACGGATTTCCTATCCTTTGAAATTTTCACAACTTTAAGCCCTTTCAACTATCTTTATTGATTTGTTTGTACAATGTATGGTACACTTGGCAGGGTTGTTTTGATCGTACGGCATCTCCTCTTTTGCCTTAGTTCGTCCGGTTTTATTTCCCTATGTGACTTCTTTAATGGTCCATACAGTCCATTTTATAGGTTGTCTCTTCAGTATTTTTAACTTGAATCCTTTCGGGCTCCTTGATTTTTTAATTTTTTCTTGTTGCTTTTCTTCTTCGTCTCTTTTTTCTTTCTTCGTCTCCTTTTTCCTTCTCATCGTCTCTTTTCTTTTTTTCTAATTTTTAAATTTTTTCATACTTTTCCATTTTTTCTCCTCTATTTTTGTATTTTTTAATTCTTCAATATTTTTTCCATTTTTCTCCATTTTTTCATTCAATTCCTTCGTCTTAATTTTTTCACTTTTCAACTCTTCCAATTTAATTTTGTCATTTTTTAACTCTTCTCCTTTATTTTTTCATTTTTTCCAACTTCCAACTTTTCCTTTATTTTTTCGATTTTTTCATTTTTTGGCTCCGACACAATTTTTTTACCTTGTACTTGTTTGAACTTGTGGATTGGCGTATCATCCAGTTTTGGAACTCTTTCTTTGTACTCACAGTACTTGACCGAAAATGTTTGGCTGAACATGCCCTTCTCTTCTTGGATTTTTTCGGCCAGAAGTGTCTGGCTGGATGTGTCCTCTTCTTCCTAGATTTCTCTGATCTAAAGCATATTACACTCTCAGTGGAACACCTTATAATCCTCCATTTTCCAATGAAATAGGCCATTCAACGAACTTGTCTCATCTTCTGAGCGACTCTCAAGTTCAAGTACGCCCTCGTCATTCAGCTCCATCACTTTCCTACCTTCATCCTTGTCTGACTCTCCCCCATCAAATTCTGATTCAGAAGATGCCAGTTCTTTACTAACGGCTTGGTTCTTCAAGTCAATCATGTACTTCCTCTCGTCATTCTCAATCGAGAGTGTGTTCCTCTTCCAATTATGATTTGCTTTGGCAGCAATCAGCCATCCTCTCCCCAGCAATGCATCGTACGCCTTCTTCTCCAATAGGCTGATGACAAAATTCAATAGGAACTGTTGTGAGTCGATCAGGACTTTTTGCGCCATCAATGTTCCCAATGGCCTGATATCGTGCTAATTAGCACCCACTAATTGGAATGTCGGTGACCAGAGTGTAGGCTTCCCGAGACTCTTGCATGTGTCTTCAAGTAATACATTGACTCCCAATCCCTCATAGACAATAGTGTTTGTCAAGATTTTCCCTCCAATCTCCATTTGCACAACCGCTAGCATCCTCCTGATGTTTTTCGTCAGCAGTATTGGGTCGATGGTTTGTTCTCCGTATGGTGGTGGTTCCGCTATCAATTCTTTCCTTCGGCCTTCCTGCCACTGACGTTGGTCATCACCGACTACGTTCGTGATCCCCAGTCCCAACTACAACATAGTCTGGAGAAGGTCAGTCACCTTTATGGGTACGGTGGTCTACAGTACCTGTCATACGATGTTGTTTTCCGCCTTTGACTGCCAAGAGGTGTTTGGATTCTCCAAAGGTGTTTTGTGTTCCTTCGTCATCGCCAATTCCACTTTTGCTTTTGCTTCCATCATTCTTTGTTTTTCTGTACATGGATCTAGGTAGAAATCCTTCTTCGTTTGCGCTCTAGTAATCACCAGTACCTCTTGCTCCTCCACATCTAACATATGGATGCCTTTCTGCTTGGGGCATTCGTTGTCTTCATGATCACCCGGTCCACACCACTTGCATAGTCTTCCCCCTGAACCTTGACCATTCTGGCATTCCTTGGCGAAGTGGCCCCATTCATTGCACTTTCGGCATTGTATCATGGGTCGACCTTTGCTATCATATTGTATTCTACTTCTCAGAATTTTGTTGCTTCGGTAACCTCCAGGGGATGCATTGCTATTATACTGGGGCTTCAATGGTGTATTCGGCGGGGTTGACTATTCTCCTATGAATAGCACTTGTGTACTCCTTGTCTTTAAGTTGTATGGGGCATTCCTTGATGGAATGTCACATCAATTGGAAAATATCACAGAACAACTTCTTTGGGCAGTTTTCCTTTGTGTGGCCTTCCCCCTTGCAATCCATACACCACAGTTCTCTGGCTTCCCTCGTACTATCCTTATCGGCCTTCAATTCTTTCATCATTCTCATCATGTCCTTCCTCAATGCTTGTATGGTCTTGGACTCACTGTCGCTGTTGTCATCTGTACTCTCCTCCTCGTCCATCTTCCTTTTCCCTCAGGAGGATGTTTTGTTTCACTCTATTTATCCATCGCCTGAATGTATGCTTCGGCGTACGACAACAGAGGTATGACTTTCATTTTTTTCCTCAACGACAGGAGCAACCCTTCGATGAACTGTCACTTCTTTAGCCCGTCGGCCGGCTAGGTCTCTAGTTTTCCCAACAATTCTTTGAGTCTACAATTGTAGACTCATAGGTTCTCATTCTTCCCTTACTTTGTGTTGTAGATCTCCGCTACAATTTCATTGTCATCTCTAAGGAGTTTGAATTCCTACTCGAACACCCTCTTCAGTGTTCGCCATGATGCTCGATGGACTGCATCTAGTTCGATGTACCAATCAATGGCTACGCCCCTCAGCATCGTTGGGAATGCTCTCAGCCAATAGTCCACATCGTCTTGCCCATTAGCTATCCAAATAGTTTCGCACGTCTTGTAGTGTCATACTGGATCTTCCAACCCATTCCCTATGACCTTTGGCAGCTTCTACCTCTCGACTGGCGAAGTCACCATCCTTCCTCGATGCCCTCCTTATGTGTTGGACCTGACTGGACTGGTTCTCCCACTACATCCCGGTGCATCACTTGCACTTTGGCCACGTACGAGTCTCCCCCACGTCCTTGGTCAATGTCCTCTACACCTCGAGTCTCCTGGGGTTCGTTCTGGTACTCCCTCTACCCTAGGGTTTTAGGCTCAATTCTTCCAGTCCTCGGCCCTTCGTCGTTGTCCAATATGGACAACTCCCAAATGCGTCGGATATTGCCCTCAAGCTCTTCAGTTAGTTCATTTTCATTTTCATTAATTCTATATCTTTCTACACACAGTGTCCTAAAGGGTCCTTCATCCCTTTCCTCAACAAGGTTTTGGTGTACTCTTGTAATAGATTGGTTTATGTCATTTATATCTTCATTGATTTCTTTATCAATTTGTTTTAGCCTTCGCCATCGGTTTTCTTGTTCCTGTAACCTAAGTGATCGTCATATCTTTTCTTCTGGTGTTTCTTGCCCAATTGGTACTCAATTCTTATCCTTATTAAGCTATAAGGGCACTACATGTTGGTTGTACGATCATTGGTTTCCGAGAGTACATCTTTGGCTAGTATCACATTCTTCTTCCCACTTTGTCCTTTCCTCGTACCTTTGCAGTAATTGTTTCCTTCAGCATTCTTGGTGACTCTCTGCCCGTAAATCTTGTAGGATGATGAAGTGACACACTAGCAACCTTGGTAGTCACTTGAGGAGATGGTCGACCTCTGGGTTGATGTTCAATCTATCCTAGATGGCTGACTGGGAGATCTCTCAGCTAAGAGCCTCCCTCCGTATGTGCTCCCTCAAAGAAATGTCCCACAGGTTGACCAGGTCCTATGTCAAGTCATCTTCTCATTCCTCGTTTATTTGTACAGGATCCTCCGTTGGTCGACCCATCACGAAGCCATTCTACCATCAAGTGATTTCCCTACGTTCGCTTAGGCAACAATGGAAAATGTTTACTCACTAGGATGAATTCCAACGTACTATGTGAGTAAACAGAAATAACTTATAGAACATAACGTATGTACTAGAAGATAATGCATAGAATAATCATACTTGTCCTTATTGATAAAATGTATACCAGTACAATCATAACATTAATAGTCATAGCAACAGTGTTTCTTGAATGCATGACTAGAGTACATATAGTACACTGGCAGTGGTTGAGAGACCGACCGTCACATCCTTTCATTACAACTAATTACTTTAGTCAGGAACTTAATTCCCGAGACAACTAACCAACATGACAAGTACATAACACAAGTACATGAATTATTAACATTAACTAAAGTCTTATTTACTTATGACTCACGGCCAACAAAGTACACTCTCGGCCAACTACAATCAACTATGACTACGGCCAACTTGACCAACTACAAAGCGTACTTTCAGTCAACTATATTGTAAACTAAGACTTCAAGTTAAATGAAAAGAGGTGTCTTACTACAGCAAAGCAAGTCCTTATGAAAGGGTAGCAATAGGCATCAAAGGAGAATGATTATCAACTTCATACATCAGCAGTATATCAAGAAGCACTGGCAACAATTAAAGGTTCCAAGAGAGAGCTATTGCATGAAAGAGGACATCTCAATTAAAGGAATTTGCAGATTTTGCAGCCATCGAATATCATTGCCCATTGTTGCAAAGAACATGGAGCTAATTTAATTAACTTCCCATACCCGCATTTTAAATATATCTCAACTGTTAGCCTTCTTGTTGCTTATATTATACACCCGATATTACTTTAGAGTCTAAACACTTTTCCTCAAACAGAACAGTAGTTTAGTTGCAAGTTTAAATGATCAAAGATTTAGGTTCTCCTATTAAATCCTACACATAGCTAGTTTAAGCACATTTAACCATGTGTCACTCTAATGCACATTCATAGGCTTGGAGTGATCTATTATATTAAAGCAAACAAATATTTTGTCATCCAATAAAATGGAATCATTGTTTGTAAGTCCCCACTAGCATTTAAGATGCTTTGGCAAAATCACTATAAATCATACAGACTTGCAATCATCACCATCATACCTGAGGGCTATTTTAA
>VDFB02147225.1:0-36126 GCA_007258455.2 Sequoia sempervirens | reverse complement strand
AACTAAGCAATAGATTCCATGGCAACAATTCAATCATTGTTATACATGTCACATAATGTCCTTCAATGTGAATTCTTAGTAGAGTAACTTCTCATGCTAGCTTTCAAAATCCTAGAATATGAATTTGCATTTCATCGTTGGTCCTGGTTCCCCGTGGTATCATGATATATTCACTTACCTTAGCAAAGGAACCCTCCCATCCAATATCACCTCCAACCTTAAGAATACCTTTGTTAAAAAGGCATCCCGATTCATGATCCTATATGATACCTACGACCCTTAATCAAGAGGAATCCTTGACCGCCTTAATAGAAGTACATGATGGCATATGTGTTTCCCATTCTAGTGGTATGAATTTAGCTAAGAAATTGTTGAGGACGGGGTATTACTGGCCAACCATGGAAAGAGAAGCCCATCAGTATGTGCAGAAGTGTGTCTAGTGTCAACAGCATGGAGATCTTATTAATGCTCTAGCTCAGGAGTTACAACCAATGGTCACACCTTAGCCTTTCTCGTAGTGGGGGTTGCCCTCATAGGAAATATTACTCCAACCTCATCCAATGGCCATAAGATCATCATCACGACCACTGAGTAATTTACCAAGTGGGTAGAATCCATTCCTATAACATACATAATGGGAAAGAAAGTTGCCAAATTTATACTGAATTACCTTATATGTCGTTATATTGTTCCACAAACCTTATTTCTGATAACAGAACACCCTTCAAGAATCAAGATGTAAAATAATTATGCAAACAATTTAACATCCAACCTCAGCTCTCTACCCCTTATTACCCCTAGGGAAATAGTTAATTTGAGGCTACAAACAAGACCATTCTAAAAATCTTAAGGAAAATAGTTAATGAATTTGGTCGTGACTAGAATCTGCAGTTAAATCCTGCCCTATGGGCCTATCAAACCAGTATCTACATGCCTATAGGTGCAACCCTATTCTCCTTGTTCAACGGATCAGAATTCATCTTGCCTATTGAGGTAAACCTTCCCTCATTACAAGTGTCACTGTAGAATCTAATCACTAATTAAGAGTACATAGTATCTCGGATAAATGAGCTAGAATTATTGGATAAGTGTCATCTTGACACCCTTAATCACTTGCAAGTATATCAAAACTGATTGAAACGAAGCTATAATAAGAAGATCAAGAGTTGGTCTTTCCAGGTAAGGGATTTTGTCCTAAAGCAGAATCAAAAAAATCTTCCAGATCAAGATAGTAAAGGAAATTTTGTGCCTAATTGGTTAGGTCTATTTGTCGTCACAACAAGCTATGGATCAGGGGCATACCAATTATCAACACCTGAAGGTGAACCCAACCAAAGAACTGACCAATAGCCTACATCTTGAAAAAATTTATGCTTAGGCTTGAAGGGTGTAAATTTGAAAATATTATAATATCAAAAATGATCAAAACTACAAAAAAATAAGAAAAAGGATTGGAAAAGTAAAGAAAAAAATTGTCCTCTAGTGAAAATCACTTCGGTGGCGTTTTGGGCAAGTACCTTGGTGAAAACTTAGAAAATAGGTGCCTTGCATAAATCAAGCACACTCATCCATTTTTGGATCTTTATCTTATCATTCTTTGCATCGCATCCATCCATCACATCATTCATCCTATTTATTTTATCACCCATTTGCATATGTATCATAGCTCAAGTGATATTGTGAAGTATCGTATTCCCCTTTAGTACTACTTGGCATATTCCTAAGGTCATTTTTTCCTGCCTATATCAAGGTAGTTTATCACATCACACTAGGATTAATTCGTTATGGATCAAAGTGGGTTCTTGTATATCTTAAGGTTATTTCAAATCTCATCAAAAATCAAAAAAACATTCATAAAATGTTCATCAAAATCCAAAAACATCCAAAATATTGTATAGCCAAAAATCCAAAAACATTCAAAATCTTATATAGCTAAAATCCAAAAACATTCAAAAATTGTAAAGTCAAAAATCCCAAAAACATCCAAATCACATCAAAATCCCTAAACATGTCAAAACATCAAAAATCCAAAACCATCATACAACATTACATCATAGATCATCATTGAATGTCACATAAACATAAATAAAAGAAGTGCATCCATCACATTCCATCTATACATAATCCTAACACATAAATATAACATTGCATCATAACATATGCATCCATACATCCATCAAACATGAAATAAAAGCACATCACATCATGATTCTAAACCATCTCATATATATATATATATAAAAGATCAAGTCATAATACAATATCTAAATCAGAGTGTATAAATATCAATAAAAAGTACAATATTCGTGAGGCTATCAAAAATGAGCATATGAATGTATATCTATATAAATAAGCAGGAAAGTAATCAAAAAGTGTTTATGAGATGACTAGTCATGGTTGTTGCTTGACTCCCCAGGTTGTCTAACTGATGGTTCATCCTCAGCCCTAGGAGGTGCCCCACTCCTCTAGGAAAAATTAGGTTGCCACATCTCTCTAGGAACGTCTCTATGATAGTGCATCCAATAATATGCAGCCTATGTGACTGCCTCTTTGTATATGTGTGTAGACACCATCTGTCCCTGAGATGTCACTATGACGACATCAAGTTGCTACATGTTCCCAATATCCTATACTATTTGTAGATATATTTGCTATCACAACTAGACCTCACTCTCCCACTTTGCATTCATCACATGTAGTTGTTGTCACAGTTGGTCTCTCTCAGTCGTAAGGGCAATAATCTGCACATCTTGTGGATTTGGCTACTAAGCTGGTGGAGGAGGCGGTGGTTCCCCCAAAACCTATCCATCCTGCTGACCAGGCTAATGTCCTAGGTCCTAGTGACCTTCATCTTTCCTAGGCTGCTCTCCATCCTTGGAAACATGTGCCCTATCCTACTCTAGTTGTTGTTGCCCTCTACCTCTGCCTCTACCTCTCCCATCAGGGTATCCCCCAACTAGGTTTGTTAGGAGAACAGGTGGTCTAAACCATGCATCATGTCCTAGCATAGTGGCTACATCTGGTAAGCCCTGATCATAGGCCCAAGGTTGTGGAACTAGCTGTCGAAAGTCATTGATCACCACAATGGGGTCAATTTGTGCTCCCCATTGGACCTATCTCTGAGATACCATGAAGACTGTTGTATAATCATTAGTAGGTACATCTTGTACCTCCCTGAACTACCTCACAATACGGTCTGGGAGATACCGTTCAATCATGGTATGCTCCTGGGTAATCCCACAACAATGGTTTACACTTTCTAGGAGATCTTGATTTTTGCTGAATCACGTATTTTTAGAAAATATAATGATTTAAGCCTTGAAAAGTCCCATTTAAAGGATTCCAATTGAAAAGGGTTTGATCACACCACCTTAGATCAAACCCCCTTGGATAGAACCCCGCTAGTTTTAAACCATATCTATAATACAGTCTACTTTTATACCCCAAAATGATAAAACCACTTTGATTCTACCTTTGGGGATCGATGAATTCACTTAATTTTTTTATAAGTATGTATTCCTATTATAAGCTTCCTAAAAGTATTATTTTAAATAAATTTAATTTGATATATTTATTTTTATTTCTTGTGAATGTAGGTTTTTCACCAAAAATCAAGCTCTCTATTCTTCACAAGCGGAAAACTGCCCAAAAAAAATGAAAATTTCTATGCACTAGATATTGAAGTCCTTGATCCAAAAATAAATTAAAAATTGAATTTCGATACATACAAAAAAGTTATGTTTTAGCAAGTAAATCATGTCTAAATTATAACTAGTTTGACTTTGAAACTTAATTAAGAAAAAAATACTCAATGAAATGCTATGTAACCAATGCAATACACCAGATATCATAGATACGAATCTAAATTAAAAAAATAATAATAATTTTATCCTTAATAGAAAACAAGTTATGTGTTAGCCAGTAATACCACTCTTTAAAAATGGTGTTTACTGTTAAAAACTAGTTTTCGAATGAGATGGAAAAATAAGTGCAATATGATTCCAAAAATTTTGAAAAAAATATATTTAGAATCAACAGATAAAATGTCACAAATCACTAGTTTGTATCATTTTCAAATTCTTCACGTTTTAGCTGCTATAGGTGCTTGAAAGTGAAGATTTAGTTAAAAAAAATTAGTTCAATGTCTAGTTTGGCCAAAAATTGTAAATCAGTATTGTGGGATCACCCTCCTGCCCCTGCATATAGTGATTGAGACAAGAAAAGTATGACTATTGTTGATCGTTGTACCAAGCCAGCACTTGTAGCCACGTCCTCCATCTGAACACAATCATGTCATTAATGACCCATTGCCAATAAGGTAGACCTATCAGCCTTGTATGTTGTAATGTCATCAGTACTCTATATCTAAAGACGATGGGCTCATCCTCATGAATTTTTGCTAAAGAAACCAAAGGTCTCAACATGGTTATGTGCTCATAAGCCCATCTATGGAGCAATGTAACACCTACCCTGATGCTCCTGCCCTCACAGTAAACTTTTTGGTGCATATCATGGTATAAAGAAGCAAGTAGAGTTGGACCCTAGGAATACATAGTGGTCCTCCTGATCATATTGTGTCATGCAATTCCCAGCCCGAACTAAAACCTCTACCCCATCGGTCGACGAAAATCACTCTAGCAATAAGTGCAGCAATGAACAAACTAAATATGGGCACTCGGGCTCTATAAAAATCCAAGTCTATATGCGAGTTGGCCAAAATGATGTTGTCAATCCACAACAGTGAGCAGCATGCATCTCTCCTAGCATTAGTATCATATATCACTCACTCCCCATGGATGGGAAGTCGCAAGATCTGCCACACGTCCTCCAGTGTGATAGTGGCCTCATTGGTGGGTAAGTGGAACTCCTATTTCAACTTCAGATTTGGCTTTACAATGTGTAATAAACCTTAGCTTAATTTACTTATTAAAAAAAGGAAAAAAGGTCAGGGAAGAGAGGAAGATCCTAGACCTGAAACTAGCAATGAACAGTGACAATGGAAGACCCTACTATGGACAACCTTCCTAAAACTAAGTTCCACTTAACCAGATTGCTTCACAGTCTCATGAAACTAGTGCAAGCTTCTAAGGACTGCAAATTTTGAACCATTCATTCACCATTAGCATGAATAAAAGATAGAAATTTAGTGCAGCTTTCAATTTATGCCTAGACTAACTTTACACAACTATTTACCACCAATAAACAACAAAAATTATGGACAAGGAAGGTTGCCAACACACAAAAGAATTTTTGAATATCAATGCACAACATTAACTAATCTACTAAAGAAAGCTAAAACATATAGAACAACAAAGTTAATCTACTCAAATTCACTAACTAAGAGAAGAAGAATCATGAAACATGCAAAGGAACTCAAGAATCCACCAAAGTCAATGAATTTCTATTAAAATTCCAGCAACATGTCATTACAACAACTCAACTCTCTCTTGAAAATGAGAGGAGACCCCCTATTTATAGTGTCCAAAAAGAAAAATGAATGGACAAGATTCAATCTCATTGTGTGGCCAAGATTCACTACAAACTAGGGTTTCACCTACCCCCAAATATATTACAATTTAAAATTGCATCCTTTTCATGTAGCCTATTTTGTCCTCTAGTGAGCAGCACTCTAGCTCTTTTTTCTTCTAGCTGATTTCCTTTTGTTGTAGCTACTTGGTGAGGAACTCATCATCAATTACAGGATTTCCTTCACTTTTCTTGATAGTGGCATATTCCAAAAACTTTATAATCAATGCTTGGAGCTTGTTCCATTCTAATATATCTGACTGGATCATTTGGAAATTTAATTTCCTTGATTTTCTTGTAATCTCATCCCAGTCTTTGTCACATTTTTGTGTGTTCTTTACTACCTGCTCAGATTGAGCAAAGGCTCATTCAACAAAACCCATGAAATCCGGTGTCAGTGCATCCACAGTCCCGTTCTCCATTTTCTTGTGGAAGTACATCTTTATCTTCTCTAGATCCATCTCACTAGCAAGCACATCAAGATTTGTCATCAATCTTAGATATTCACCATAGTCTATCTTGATTTATTTGACCCAATCAAGATCAAGCTCCACTTCATGAAGCACTCTCTCCAACACTTCTTTTCTATGATCTAGGCTTAGCTTCCATGTCTCTACAAACCAATGGTCACCCTCTACCAGAGAAAACTCCTTCTCCTAGGATTTATCAGGTATCTTGAGAATAGCCTCAAGCTTGGGATATGTGATTCTGTACAACTTTGGGAAGTCAGTGCAGAACTTCCTTATCCCTTTGAGTATCTTTTTCACCTTCAGGAACATATTTTTTGTCTTGGCAGAATGGCCTATTCCCATATTTCCATTGTATAGGACCTACTAAAACCAATCCTTAGTGGCCTTTGTCTAATTCTTTCTTTTCTCCAACTGGTCAATGTGGTCCTTAGAAAGTAGTAGAGGCGGTGCTAACGATGGTATGGTAGGTAGCTCTTTGACTGATGACCATTGTTGGATGTATGTTGTTAAGTCAACCACTTGTGCTTTCAACTCCTCCTTGGAAATCTTATCTTTGTGCATTTGGTGTACAATGGTGGCAACGAATCCTTGGAGATGGTCAATCTTCTGTTCTCTCGTGGTCATTCCTAGATCAAGGGTAGAAATATTATAACTTACCCCTTCCTTTCCCATAGTTGGAGTGGCTATCTACACTGTTCTAGATCTTGGTGCATCCATTGTCAGATGAGATCTGACCTTTGGCCTCTTTTCCTTCTTTGTGCTTATTTGGGATTGAGCCATCTCTAGCCTTTCCTTTGGGTCCCTCGGGGTTGGGGTTTTCTTTTCTAGTTTTTTCTCTAGCCATTCTGGCATCTGAGATTCTCCTTTTGGTGATTCACAGTCACCTTCTTCTTCATGGGTGTGTTGGATTTCAATTTCTTTGTTTCTTAGAGTCTTCTGCTCTGTCTTTTCTCCTTCTTCATCATAATCCTGGATGATTATTATTTCCTTTCCTAGGGATTTAGCAGCTACATGTTCTTTGGGGTTGTCCTCCCCTTCAGTGGTTTTCTCTTCTTCCTCTTGGTCATGCCCATGGTCTTCATGATGTTCCATTGTTGGGCTCTTTTGGGCTTTAGTCTCTTCCTCAAGTTTATCTTCTTCTTTCTTTTCCTCTTCTTTGTGTTGAGGCAACATCTCTTCATCATGTTTGAGGCTCTCTTCTTTCTCTTTTGACAAAGGCATCTCCTCATTGTGCTCGAGACTTTTATTTTTCTCCCGATTTGGAGGCCCGGTGTCCTCCATTTCCTCTTCTATGTTCTTCCCCTCGTTAGAAGGTTGTTGCTTTGTTTCTTCTCCAACATTCTTGAGTTGCTAAGCCAACTCTTCCTCGAGGTCCAGGTCAAAGGTTTCCATAATATATTTGGTACCCGGCTCTTCAATGTCTTCCTCAAATGACTGTCTCTTCCTCCTCTCACTCACGCATTGCTTTATCAATTACAGGTGTTGGTACTCGAGGTGCTCATGGCAGTCATATGCCTCTTCTTCCATTTCTTTTGTTGCTTCTCTCTCTTTCCACTTCAACTCTTCTGATATTTGCATTGTCACTTTCATTTTTGGTGGCTCAGTTGGACGAGGAGTGGGGATATTGGCAGCAAACTATGCCAAGGTAGCTTGTATGGTTGGGTTCATTAATACCCTGGACTACTCCGTTGGGATATTCTACATGTGGTAGTTGGATACCTCCTGGAGTGATAGATCAGGCATTGGCATTATTGTTGTAGCCAGTGGAAGAGATGTTGATAGCGACATGGAGGAAGAGGAGAGCAGAGAGGTAGTGGTAGAGGAGGAGTCTATAACCATGACTTGTGTAGTGGGTGAGGTGGAATCAAGGTAGACTAAGATATCCACCACGGGTGGAGAAGTAGCAAATACTGCCTGAGAAGTAGGCAATGGGGCAGCAGTGGTGGTGATGTTAGTAATAGTGGTGACTGCAAGAGTAGAGGTAGTAGGTGGGGACTTTGGTTGTTTGGCCTCTAGTTCTTCTCCCTCGTGGAGTGGGTCCTCCTAGATGGTGGGAATTTCTATGAAACCACCTGATGTTTTCGGCTTCTTTGAGGGTTCACCCTCTGAGGCTTTCCTTGAATACTCCCTAGGTTTAGGCTTCCTTTCAACCGTCTCTTTTCTCTTTCTCAACCTGGGGGTAGGAGGAGATTTTGAAGTTTCTCCAGATGGGGCAGCAGTTGTCCCACTATCGGTCTCGCTTCTCAGCTCTTCCTCAAGTTCTGAGCCATATGTTAGGGTGACTCCTTGTAGCTTCAATTGGGCAAGCTACCTGTCAATCCATTCTTTGGTTCTTGCCTTGATGGGCTTTGTCAGAATATCAAGGTCATTCACCTCTTCTTCACTCCAATTGATTAATGGCAGTGGTTGATTAGCAACTACACCATATCGAGGATCAATCACTGTATTTTTATCCTCCATTATTTGATTTGGCACAAGGAACAAGTTGACCTTCTTGACAAAGTACATCGTCATGTGCATGTAGTGCCTCATTGACACTTCTTTTTTGTCCTTTCAGTTGGCCCAAAAGTCATCAACATCATGTATATGGGCATGTTCCAGCTCGACCATCTTCCTAAGCTTGTCATAGGGGTCCATCCGAGACCGGGTAGTGTGGAACTCTAGGTTATATTCTACAAGTTCTTTATCTAAATGGTCTGCACACTGGGATGTGTGGAGTTCATACATCCCTTGGCTGAAGGAGAGAGGATAGGGAATCCCTGCCTTATGCTTGTTTATTAGGAGGTCATGTGCTCATTGTAGCTACCAAGAGAGCTCGAGTAATATTATCCAATCATTTGGGTACCAGGGCAACCTGTATGGTTTCTCTAAGAAACCTTCAGCTTGAATGTAGGTAAACTTTAGAAATTGTATGAATAGAAGGACAAGTTGGTGGAGGAAGGCATTAGTGCTATGTGACACCCTTCTTTTGAAGTCCCCACCAAGCAATTTGATAATATGACCTAAGGCATCATTGAATCTACAGTAGTCCTTCTAGAAATTCCTATATTGGAGCTAAGGGTACCCATCATACACTTTTAATTCCCTAACTAGAGCCTCATCAGGAGCCCAAAACAAGCCTTTGTATTGCATTCGGTCAGCCAGTAAATAAAGGAGGTATGAAGTCACATAGAATCGTGAAGTCTTCTTCACTGCCACAAATTGCTCGTGGGTATGTGCAAGATCATCATGGAAAAAAAAAGCCCCGGAAAGCAAAAAAATTTAAAAATCAAAGGAAAAACTCATGTAAAATTTAAATAAAGTTGTATCTATATTACTTCAAAAATATAAGAATAGAATCAGAGTAAACCTAATGTAGTTTCTAAACCACTAGTTTTTCAAAATCACTTCAGCAAAATTTGAAATTTCAATTTAGTACTTAAATTTTTAGGGAAAAATAAGAAGTAGTGCCCATGACCACCCTAACCACAATAAAATGATAATATTTTTATAATATTTTAGATATATAAGTAGAGGACTCATGTCCCGATGTGATGCATATTTTCTGTAGTTTTTCCAAGTAAAATAATTAATTTGAACTCCTCATTAGAACTCTTTAAAAATATAAAACCCATATGTCTACCACCTTGAACTGTTCAAACCCCCATGTAATCTATTCTCGCCTTTAATCCTGCATGCAAGCATAGAAATGTGACGATGTTTTGATTCAGCAAATGCGGATATTGTTTGAAAGCTATAGATGTTTTTCTAATTCTATCATTCAAGACTTTAGTCATAATTCAAATAGAAAATAAATAATAATTATTTATTAATTTTAAAGTAAAGCATAATTTATATTGCGGAAAGCTAAGAATCTCCTTTAAAAACCCTTTTGTTTCATCAATTTTGGTAAAAAAATTCGGCCACCACATACCATACACATACCCATCATATTGCCACTTTTGGCCCATCACATCCTACACATACCCTTATGCAAGCAATTACTAATTATTCCTGCCTAGTAGAACTTGGTTTTTCCTTGGAGGATCTCTTCCACAAAGTATAACATCCACTCCTGGAAGTAGGCTCTGTTCAGAAGGCCCATAACCCTACTCAATAGGGTTACCAAAGCTCATGGTAGTCCTCAGAGAAGCTAGCTGCGTGTGAAGAGCTCAAAATTCCTAGCTATCACTTTTTCTTTCGAATCTAGTACTTCATTGATGATCTGCTTGCACTTGAGGGGCCGGTATCCCATGCTTCCTTGGTAGCCTTCTGATGCTTCAAGCCCCACTGGCGTGGTTAAAGTCTTTCCTATTGACTTGGCAGACAAGTCAGCCAAAACATTCCCGTCTCTATCCTCTATTGTTCTAGACTCTTCTTGATATGCCTCCCTACAGACCATTACAAGCTCGGGAGCAATGAGGGCAGTTGATAAATTGACAACCTTGGCCAACCCACTGCTTCTAATCTTCTTGGCATTTTCTTTTGTGGGGTTGATCCAGACACTTTAATTGAATTCATCAATATCTATGTGTCCAATATTTGTATCTGAGATCTTCTTCCAATCTATGGTGACCTTGGAGTTGAGGGGTTCCCCTTGGAACTTGTACTTCATCTAATCCTTATCCTCTTTTCCCCAAGGTGCCTTGCCTAACTTCTTTCCCTTGCCTTTCTCCACGACTGTCTCTGAAGATCTTGCACCTGGTTTCATATATCCTATAGGCGAGAGAGAGTAGAAAACATTTTCGAGTATAAAACAAGGGGAAAGTTAGCCAAAATCCTGCAAAATGATGTTACATTAGGTAATTCATCACTTGAAAATCCTAACATCTCTTCCAGATTGACATTAACCTTTCACGGGAGGGAGTTACAACAATTTGGGCCCAGGGTTGTGGACCTCCCTAGGCTGGTGGACGTTCTGTAAAAGGGACGGAAATAAGGGCATGGCAAGCCGCATGTCCCAACCTAAATTGATATTTAGGCATAAGGTGGGTTCCACTTAAAATATTACTCCATTTTGGCACGTGGGTCGAAGTCAATTTGAAGTTTGGAAGGCATTAAGGTCACTTTTGGGTCATGTGGGTCCAAGGCAAGCAGAAGTAGGAAGTGACTTGGTTGTTTGGAGCTTCACTGTCGAAAACAACATTACCAAGATAGAATCCCACAAGAGGCATTCTGCCATGTGGGATCCATAGCTACGGAGGATGACATCACAGTTCACTTGGCATTTAAGTCATCATGGGTTGGAAGGTTCAGGTGGATATTAGGTCACAACCATTTAGAACAATGAAGGTCAGACGACAGTCTGGTAGGAGAAACCCGCAACATTGAGTTTGCAAGGGCTTAAGGCATCATTCTTTTATCATCAGATAGTCCAAAGGAGATGGGGAGGTCAGGTCCTGTGCACCGGGCCGATGTGAATCATCTTTTGTTTGGGAATGGCAGGACTAGGACAGAGTTCTGCTAGCGGCCACCCATGGGGGATGGCCCATTTAAGGTTCAACACTTAATCATTTTCATCCTTGCATACAACCAGAGACAGCAGGCTCAGGTTCTGAAGGGTGGAAGGTTGTTCATCAAGGGCCCTTCAGAATGATGAACTCACCACAATGGCCCGTAGACAGAAGTCCACGAGAAGAGGCCCACAAAGAGGTTTACACCTAGTAATTTAAAAGCTTAGAGGAACAAACGATAGTGTAGAGGTCAGGACCTGATCACCGGAAAGGCTTGAGAACTTCACCATTAAGGGTGGACGTTGTAGTGTCAGCAAAAAGGGAGAGGCACCCCGCAAAGGTCATCCTAAAAGAAAAGATCGCTTGGATTTGGGTTGGGACGATGGATCAGGCTATGAAGCCTGATGGGTGGAGGGACGGGTCGCGTAATCCATTTCAAATGGAAAAACTAAGGCGAAAATCTACAGATGGTGGCTTGCAAGAAAACTTCCACAATGGATTGATACTTGGACATTTTGGCAAGGTTGGGCTTGACCGGTGGTCAACAGGGCAAGGTCCATGTGTTAGGAAGATGAGGTCAGATGGTCGCTTGGAACGGTGAAGCCCCAAGGAAATTTTGTAGATGGAAACCTACTTTTGCGGATCTAATAAGGTCGAAGGTTCTTTGTTAGGGTTCATGATTTTTAGTTAAGTTCGGGATGGCTGATTAGAGGTGCCCTCCCGCAAGGGTGACCCCGATGGTGGCATTTGTCATTTAAAGTTTAAATATTTTCAAAGGGATGGTGATGGCAATGGTATGGTTGCAGCTCCGCAAGGCATGGATGCCCTAGTTCAAGAACGGACATGGTGGGGTTGGGTTCCGACCATGGCCCACGAAGGATTTTCAATGGATTTTGAAATTCTAAGAGGTGGGTTTTGTTCACCAAGGTCTACTTTAGTTAGTTTTAAAGCTTTCTTTTAAAGATATAACAAATTTTCATGGAATTTGAAGAAAACTTGAAATGGGAACAGGGCAGACGATTGACCTGTTAATCCTAATGAAGATGAATGAACCAACAACTATCAAAGGCTTCAAAGTGTCGATGGAGCTCGGCGAGTGCAGGGCCTGTCTAACTCATTTCTGAAATCTTGACAAGTGAAAATGACAGTTGAAAAGGGCTATTTATATATTTTTTAACATTTAATTCCCCTCATTAATGATCATACAAAGGCACTTGAGGTTGGTGAACAATCATTTTTGAAAACGGCCATAGGAACGACAGAGTCCACTAGGTGGAAGGTAGCCAATAGTTAGTCGCTCTAGGTTCGGCAATGAAAATGGCGATCAAAGATTCGGGTCCTGAATAGTGGAAGGTCTCTAGATGAAGGCCATTTAGAATAGCCACAGAGTGAAGGAAACCTACATTGGGCAGCCTGATTGGGTGGACCTAGGCTACTCCAACGACGCTAGTTCTAAAGAGTAAAGGAAAATAGCTAAGGGAACTCCACGAAGGCCTAAAGCCTTGAAAATTTGAGGGTGGAGAAACATGGACAACTCAAGATGACTTCTCTAAAGCTCATTGACCACCCAGGACACAAAATAGGGGGGCACACAAAACAGGGGGCACATAAAATGAGGTGACAACAAAAGCAACCTAGCGAGGTGAAGAGAAAGAGGGGCCCCGTTCCGAACAGGGCGTGTGTGCTGAAGGCACAACATTCCCCTAATTTTCATAATTAAAACATTGTTTTAATTATAAAATTACTAATTAATTCTAGCTCTCTCACTTGCAAGGGAATATTCCATAAGAATATTCCTCCTTTGCACATTCCTCCAAAAGGGAATATTCTCATGGAATATTCTTTCCCCCTTCACTCATTTGAAAAAAGGAATATTCTTCCTTATAAAAAACTTTCAACAAACTTCTTGTGCAAGTTTTGAAAGTGTATTTCTTTGCATGATTATGAACCCTTGATTAAATATCAACTTGAATTCTCAACCCTTGATAGGAATCAATGATCCATCCCTCCATCTTCCTTCCATCTTGACCATTGATTGATTCTTTCAATCTTGACCATCAGTTTCTTTTTGCCTATTCTATAAATAGACCTTGCATCTATCGAATAGGGATGCAAATTTTTAGGAAAACTTATGTTGTTCAAAATCACTCTCATTTGCATCCATACATTTTATGTTTAAAGGCATTTTAGGTTAATTTTCATGGATTATTAGCTTAGCATCCATTAATGGCTTCCATGGTAATTTAGTTGCACTCATTTAGTATATTTTTGAATCTAGGGCTTGCATATTTGAATCTTGTCCACATTTATATTAGATTTACATACACATACATCAAATATATTAGCTTTTATCATGATTATTTTATCTTTTAACATGCTTTCATTCATCTTTTTCATCAGTTTCCATCAATTTTAATCAATAAAATTGATTGGGAAGGCTCATATTATCCAAGGGATTGTGAAAGAGTCACCATTCAACATCAATGCGACACCACTCCCCCAATAGGATAAGAATCTGTGGTTGCTAAAATCTACAAAATATGGTTAGAAATCTAACAATAAAATCTGCAGAATCGTTAGTATTTCAACAACAAATCAAAATATTTAACATCCTTATGAAATAATACATCATGTTCAAAATGCAAACAAATGACAAAAGATCTAAAGCAAAATCATAAGAAAACATGATGCAAACTATCTCATATTGGATTGGTGCTTCTTGTGGAAGAAGCCCTTTCCCAACTTTATCAAAGCCCATGATATATTTGAGCCACCTAAGATGATGAGCTGGCAAAAATCGCTTCAATGAAGAGTGACTTTGCATATGCTTTTGTGGATCAAGATGTGGAAATGATGGAGTTGTGGAGACCTTGCTTGAAGGATGAAGCCTCTCATTTATAGATTATCAAGTTGAAAGAATGCATATGAGAGAGCAATGTGGGATCAAAAACAAGCCAATGAGATGAGGACACTTGTCAAATGATGATAGGCCAATGGTTGTGCAAGATTTGGGAAGAGTGCCCATGAGAGGGAGAATTTGAATTCAAATTTGAGAGTAAATGCTAAGTGGGGGACAAAAAAATGAGCAATAAATGCAATGTTGGAAGGACAAATCAACTTGCCTTTGAATTCAAAGTTAAGGGAATATTCCCCATTAATGCCATGCTGATGGAAAATCTTGGATTTAATAAATCAATAAATTCGACGAGTGTAGCAACAAAACCCAGAGAATGCCGCTAATTAGCATTAGATCAGGATTAATTAGCTAGGATGATGATTAGGATGAGTTTGACCTCTTTGACTTAGATATTTGATTTATTTAAATCAAGAAGGATGGAATATGCATTATGATGGATGTTTGATTTATTTGATTAAAAAAGTTGATGATAAGTTTGATTTATTTGATTTAAGCTGATGACTTATAAAGTATTTGATAAATAAACTTGATTTATTTTCTCGCTGGCTGCCAGATGAATATGACCTAAGTGCATAATGCTAATTTCACGTGTCTAAATTTTTCCCCTCTTTGAAGCAATGTACTTGTTGCGCTGGTTCAAAGAATAAACTTGCCGCGATCAAAATTCAAAAATCTGATTTTTCGCATGTTCCTGAAGAAGCTATTAACGGTATTATTTCAGTTCTCGAGATCGAGTTGTTGATATGATTCGGAGGCTCCATCTCCGCGGATGTTAAGTTCAAAATGGTTATGGATGACAATGCAAATGAGATGATTTTAAGATGCTTAGAATAACAAATCTATATTATCCTAAACAACTTAAATGGTGATATGATGCGAGATGGATGGGATTGATGATGTGATATGTTGTGATTATGTAATGGATGATTTATGAGGATGCTTTAACGGCACAAAACTTATATTATGATGATATATGCAATGCATGTGAAATGATCGATGTTTCCTTTATGATGTATGATATGAATGATATGTGGTGATGCTGATAGTCGGTGGATGCAACATGGATGCCATGCATTTAATGGATGATGATGTTAGTGCGTGAAATGAGATGATGACAAGAGGATCCCACAAGTCCATGATTGGTCGGTATCCTGGCTAGGAGATGATGACAGATGATGATGATAAATGGATGATGAAAATTGGATAATTTACTTATCAAGGATTGGAATTTTAAAAGGACTACTTACCTTATGTTTGATAACACACATAAGCACGATGCATCAAGGCATAAAGAACCGTTGATGGCGCTAATTTATATGATGTACTTTGACTCAACAATGATAGTGAGTATTCTTTGTTCACATCGATTACATGGAAACCTTGTTAGACGCACTCCAACAAAGCAAGTATTCATCAAGTTGTTTTACAAGAACATCCAACAAGCACGCCAGACAAAAGATAATGATCATTTCCCATTCTATCTCTCTAAATCCTTCATCTCGATAATAATATCATCGAGAGAACTCGAATGAGCAAAAATAAGATAAATCAAAAGAAAAGACTGGCACGCGAACAAGCCAATGTTCTTCATGGCCCTTCAAAGGCAGGCGGCTTTGATGTGATAAGAATCCAAGGTGATATCCAAAATGATGCCCATTGTCAGAATGATATATCCTAGGACATGCATTGTATAGGACGATGATGGTTTGATAAGTTTGATTGATGGGCTGTTGATATAAGGTTGACTGACATGTTTGAAAATGATCAAGAGTTTGATTTTGTTTTAAAGGTCTGTTGTTTCGATTTTGATTTTGTGATTGAAGCTTGCTTTTACTGACTGCTATGATTATTTCTGTTTGTCTTGCCAAAGGATGAAGGTGATGATCAAATTATTATGGATGATTGATTATTGCGGGTGCAAGCGAGATGAGACGGATGGATTTTTTCAAATATTTGGATTTTTTTGACATTTTGAACTGTTTTGAGGCTGTTTTGGTATTTTCAAGATTTTACAAATGTTTTGATTTTTGTATTTTTAAATGTTTCGGATCTTGATACTTTTCTCAATGTTTTTGGATTTTGATGTTTTTAAATGTTTTGGATTTTTGATGTCTCGGGCTGATCAAAGATGAGCCTTGCCTACATTTAAGCTCAAACATGATGTAGTCTCGATTCCAATGTTTTTGATGTTTTCTATTTTATGGAGTGTTTTTGGATTTTTCGATATGTTTTGGATGTTTTTGGATTTTCACTGATTTTGACGATTTGGATATGGACATGTGTGATGATATCAGTGCTTTGTTTGGGATTTTGTTAAATACCAAGCTAAGGTTGGTTGATCGAATCGATGGATTGATGATGATGAGCACATTGTTGGGAGGATACAATAACAATGCAAGGATTGGATTGATCAGATTTGGATGAGGGATGATAACATTGTTGAGGATGCACAACAATGCAAGGATTGATTGATTGGGATTGATGATGATAACATTGTTAAGGATTTAGCAACACCTTATAGACTGATCGACGATGCTTGGTTTGGAAACGTTCAATTATTTTGATGCGTCATTTGACGCGAAGTGTGCTAGATGCAACCTATATTGATTGTTTGGAATCGATGTTCCATAAAGATAAGCTTTGATAAGGAATACGAATGGCCAAAATATGCCATGGGCTAAAGTGATCTCGATTTGGATTGCAGATGCTTGACCAATTTGATTTCACATTTTCCAATGTTTAGATCACCACATAAGTTGGAGGATAAAGATCAAGATTTATTCCTAAAGCAAGATCTAAATATCTGCCCCCAGTGTATAGCAATGTATGGAATGTGATGGATGGATGCTCAAATAGGTGTATGGATGGATGGATATGGATTATCTTACATAAGATAAGGTGTTCGATAAGGAATTTTATTTGATATCGCTTCAGCCCGGCACGTTGTATAGGATAGACACGAAAGTCCACGCGATGTTTATCATAAGAAAGCATAAAGTTTGCCCTAAACTTTCATCAAGATCAGACACTGGACTATGGATGCGATATGCAAATGATTGGATAATGGTTCATGGATGGATGGATTTATTATGGATAAGATGGATGGAATGCTCGACGACACGGATGGGATGAGATGCTTTCACCTCAAGTGGCACAATGAGATGCTCGATTCACCATAACGCGACAGTTTGCTGTGTTTTCATCATGGTCTTGCCTTCCAGTTAATCGCCCATGGTTTTCGTACTAGAGGATCTATTTTTTCTTTACCGCTTTCAATCCTTTTCTAATTTTTTGTATTTTTGCTTCTTCTTTTCTTTTTATTTTTTTTTTTGAAAGTGATCAGCGCTTGAACCACCTAGTAGTGTTTAGCGTAGATGCCTCCATCATATGCCATCATGGTCTGCCCGGCTATTTTCTGCAGCCAAAGATACGCACTTGAATGCAACTTTTGGGATTCTTGATCTCGCTTTGGTCGATACCAAAGTTAACTTTGTCTTTGTGCGCACATCACGATAGAGTGCCTTCTAAACCCTTATGATGAAGGGTGGTTTCCAATACATGGTCAATGTGAGAATTGGATATTATGCGTGGAGGTGTGGATGGTGAATTGTGTTTAGGAGATAAGAGACAGATTGGTTGATAGTTTAGAACCGTTGACTCTCCAAATGTGGGAAGATGAGCAATAATGGGTGGATATGGAAGTGTGCATTGAATTAGGACCAACTACTTGATACACTTTGTACGTTGCTTGAAAAGCCTGCTTTTGCTTTTGTGGACACCTTTGATGGATACTTTTCCCTTTTTTATTTTTCCCCATAGTTTCTTTGACTGATGGAGTTTGATAGGGATGATCTTTCTTTGTATGCTTTGGTATCCATATGTATTTGATTTGTCCTTCAAGCTTGGCTTCTTTTGCTTTGATAACGTTCTTTATACTTTGATTTAACACTTTCCTTTGGTGTTGGTCCCAATTCGTGGATGGGATGATAGGTGGATGAAGATTCATGGCGTGGCTGGTTGTAGTATTGGCAATGGTTTCACCATAAGGATTCTTCGTGCTCCCTATGTTGACGCTATTTTGAGATGAAGTTGCTCCCCGTGATAAGATAGTGTATCACCTTATTCCTTTATCTTTGCTTTGTTTCGAGATATCTTTTTCAAGAACATGCTCCTCGTTTTGTGCCATTGTTTCAATTTGCCACTTTGCTAACTCCGATTATAATCACTTCTATCTTTACTTCGGCCTCTTTGAGTGGATATCGTCGATGATTCTTGTTCATGATGTCCCGGTAGGGAATCAATAACCTACTCTTTTTGTGTAATAACGTCAGGAGTAAAAGAATCTTGTTCCGAATGAAGATCATCTATGTGTCCATCCATAGAAAGCATCTCATGGGTAGATGGAGGAGTATGTGCTACATGGATATGATCATGTTGCATAGATATGAGAGTGTCCATTAGATTGTTGTAGTATCTTGCAGATACAAGTTTTTGATCTTGAATGATTTTAGAGTTGCTTTTGACATGCTTTAGATCAAGTTCTTGACATGGATCAACTGCTGATGGACTGCCGAGTAAATGGTTCTGGATGCCATCATTGTACACGGTAAGTGGTTCAATATCCCTCAAGCGTCGAAGTTCGTGGTTCTTTCCACTATCCCACGCGCGTCAAGCGATCATCCCAACATGTTTTGCCGGTCCATGCTAGACTTTGCGTTATCTGGATCATGCTTTACACAAACACCGATATATCTCTAACTCATAAGGCAATGTAGAGACATTTTCAATATGATCATTGGTCAACGGATCGCACATTGCGTCAATTGGATCAAATAATCCTAACACTCCTTGAAAGAGATCACTAAAAAGTGGCTCTTGATGTATGGTGAGTTGATCATCAGATTGTGTAGATACATCCTCAATGTGCTCCTCGATGGAGAGGTTTTGATCATTATTTTCGACAATTGCAGTGGAGATATTGTGAATGTCTTCGATCATAGAGTCAAGTGATGTTGATATTTCTTGAATTGGCTCATTGTCGAGTTTTGTTGGTGGATCTTGATCACGATTGCAATGTGACTCTTGACCTATGTTGATTTGATCTTCGAATGAGATAAAAACATCTCCAATGTGTTCTTTGATGGATAGATTTTGAACAATGCTTGCATCAATTGTGGTGGGGAGATTGTCAATGCTATCACCAATGGTTGAATGCCCATTGTTATCCCCAATCATTTTCGTGTTTGTGCTTGTGTTTGTTGGGTAGCTTGAGAGTCTTGTGGAACCACCTAATATTGTTGAAGCACTTTTTGGTAGGCTTGATGTGCTTTTAGTGCGATGCTACGATATTGACTTATTGCACTTGGTTTGGTGGTAGTGGTGGTGTATTTGGAATCGTGTTGGATGTAGTGCCAAGTTGTTGAGATATGCTTGGAGCGATCAGGGGTGTGGTGTTTGGAATGATCGAAGTGATAGGGATGATTGGGATGAACGAGGTGATAGGCCCTTGGGAGACCATATTTTGATTGGTTGGGATCATCATTGTTACTTGATTGGATACCATCTGTTGGTGCGATGTCGATGGTATATTCGAAGGATTTGATGTGATGGTTTGATTGACGTTAGGTGGATTGATTTGGGTGGAGTGATTGGTGCTAGGTAAAGGGGGAAGTTCTAAACCAAGGAATGATGTTGGTAATGGTGGTGGAGATTTCCCTTAGTGCAATGCCTCAACTATTTTGGAAAGTGCAGAAATTTGATCTAGCCAATTTTGTTCTTGATTTTGATCTTGACTCCCTTGAGATAGTTGATTTGGTTTTTGTTCATGCAGATTTGTAGTGTGTACTTGTGTTTGATTTTGGAAAATATTCTGATTTGTGATGACACTCAATTTTGGCATGATGGGTTGAAATTGACCATTGTTCATGTTTGGAATATTTGTATGATTTTCAAATGTATCCATCCCAAAGTTTTTCGGATTCATGTTTTGAAAACTTGTTCTTGGTACATTCTCCTTTGGCATGTAGGGATTTGGTGGGATGACGTTTGTTTGAAGGATCATGCATTGATTGTTCGGTTGATGGACTTGTAGGTTTGGACTTGGATTTACCATCAAGAAATTTGTTCCAATCTTTGATTCGGGCATACTCACACTTGTTGTTCTATTGACATTTGTTGAAGGTAATGCTCCCATGTATGGATTGTATAAGTGTGAGTTTTGATAATCAATCGGCATTGTAAGGCTTTGAAGATTCAATTGATTTGGATTACTCAAGATGTATGGATCAAGTTTGTATTCCATGTTCCTCTTGTGTTTTGACCTTGTTGCAAAGTGACCTCTAAGGTTCTTAGGACCAATGATGAGATGAAGGACAAAAGGTGTAAATGATATAAATGATGAACGTTTAGGGACTTTGTATCAATGCTAGACTTAGGGATTTTGATTTCGATTGGTTGATTTGGATGATGAGCTTGTAAACCATAAGATGTTAAATGCTATCTTAGGATGAACTTGTTCAAAGAGGTGATAATTTAACTAAGTGTGCATGGAAGGATTCATCCAAACACACCTAACTAAACAAATGATTTTGATTTGGTTTAGGGATGTACCCAAGTCTAGGTAATGATGTTTTCAAAGCTCTAAAGTTGTTTGTGGGATGATGTTGATAAATGTTTGAGGTGGATGAAGTGTTTGATTTTGATCCTAAGAGACTTAGAGAGACTTTTTTTACTAGGCCAAGGTATTGAAGAACACACTTTTCTCTAAGAGCAATCAAAAGACCAATATGACCAAGAGATAATGCGCCAATACGCGGGGTCCACCTGCTATTTTGTTTAATGAGTTCTTTTACCAAAACAAATCGGACGCGCTCCAACTGTCACAACTTCTTTCATCCCACAAAGTGCTATGTGGAAGTTCCAAGAAATCAGGACAAGGGTTGCCTAATGTTGACCTTTGTAGGAGCAAATTAAGATGTAAACCCAATTACTTAGAAACCTCTAAGGACATAATCCCAAGGGTAAGAAATAGTTCTTGCTCTTGTCAGCTGTATTTTCTCTAACTAAGGGTTTGAATTTTGATGATGATGTTGAATGTTTGTTTTCCAAATGTTTTCGACAAACACACTATGTTTTCAAACAAGCAAGTACAAACCCTATGGATGTAAGACAACATTTGTTGAACTTCACTTGGACAAGTCTGGCTACACTTATCTTTAGTGAATGGTTAAATGCTTGACCCCATTGGCTCCCCTCCACGACACTCACTTATACGGGGCAGC
Source organism: Sequoia sempervirens (assembly GCA_007258455.2). NCBI lineage: Eukaryota > Viridiplantae > Streptophyta > Pinopsida > Cupressales > Cupressaceae > Sequoia > Sequoia sempervirens. Next base: position 14,501 of record VDFB02147225.1, on the reverse strand, counting down.
CAAGCATCAACACCCATGAAACTCCCATGGCATGTTTTCCATCTCTACTAAAAGACCGTAAAAGTGTGCGGTGGCTTCAAAATGACCGTTCTTGCCCCAACAAATAGATTAAAGGATTTTGGAAAATTCTAGCACATGTTCTGCATGACTTTCCGCTCATGGAGATTGACCTATCTCGCAAGAGTCCTCTTTCTATTCATCTTGTCGAGCTAACCTCATGATAATGGCGCTTTAACCAATACCCACATTTATATCCCTACTAGGAAATACTCGGCTTTAGAGTGTTACCGTTATGTCGCTCCCTGGGTGGAGTACTTCTCCCCGCAGCCTCTAAGATAAACAAAAGCAAGCAAAAACACAATCTGTAACTTGATCAATCTTTGATGGCACAAAGAAAGAGAATATACGTGAAAATGCCCCTACTCACACTTGCACAAGATATTGTTCAATTTTAAGCCCAAATCGAAATGTGGAGGTTATCACTTTATCTTATGCCAAAATCACCAAAAAGGCCTTTTGATGCTCAAGATCGCTTGGAAGCGCGAGAGAAGCGCATACGTCCTTTTCAATGACTTTAGTTTAAGTAAGTAACCACAAAACAAAGCAAACACACATTCATTTTACCCTTCCAAAGCAATTGTTTGATTCGTTTTAAGCACCAAATGAAATATGAAGATTTGCTTGTCCAATTTTTAGCCCAAAACGAAATCTAGTAAGTGTCTAAGCTTGAATTTTAACCTTTTGCAAATGGAAAAAATCAAATTGTTCTTTTTAGACCCAAACAAAAATTAGTGTCCTAGGAGCGAAAAGGTAACAATTTCATGAAAAGTGTTAAACAAACACTTAAAGCGTTTAAAAACACTTTGATTTTTCAAAAAAATAGTCCTCCTTTCATTTTCTTTTGATAGCCTTCTCCTTGCTTTCCTTCGTTTTCACGTTGTACCTTGTTCAATTTTTTTTTTCCTTCGTTTGCTTTTGTACCTCAAGCATTGAGAAGGCATGGCGCAGCGACTAGTTGCAAATTTTCAACATAAAGACAGCCATGGAGCCAAGGCGCAGATCCAAAGAGAGCTTTCAACATTAATACATTTTACTTATGCGGCTTTTAACATAATGAGAGGTAGGAATCATTAATATGGATGAGGTCGGCCTATGAGAAGACCACTTTGGCTGGGCGCAAGAAACTTTCATGCAAATGCAACTACCAAGTGTAAGATTGAATTCAAAAAAAAAAGTTTTAGAAACTTTCCAATGAACGTGATTTGTCAGACATGAATTTACTGATCTATTGTGTGTCTATTTTATGTCACATTTCTACAGGGTAAAATACGCGTGATCTGTTTGTCAGAACAATTGTCAGACAAGGCGTGGGAACCTTTCCCTATGAAATAGACAAGGCAGGGCGCATGATCTGTTTGTCAGAATAATACAAAAAGAAATGTTGAAGCATAGATAGGGTGCATGATCTATTTGTCAGAATAATACAAAAGTGTAGACAAATCATGTGAATTGTATGATAATAAAATGCAGAAGCGTAGATAATGCATGCGAACTGTTTAACAAAATTCTTCAAAGTAATAGACAAGGTGCATGAACTGTTGTCAGAATTCTTCAAAAGACTCGATGCCAAATTGCTATCAAGAGCTCAGCTGATACATTGGTGGCTGCATAGAGAGGAAGTGTATAGCTCGACATATGTGGCTTTATATTTTGTTCTTAGGATTCATCTAGACTGTTTGCAATGGCTTGCAGAGGTTTTGCAGTTTTTGAGCCAAGTGCTTTCTGTGTGTTTTGCAAGCCTCCGTGACTTTGAATGTCCTTTGCAAGCTATTTGACATATGTACCATTGCTTTAAGTGGTGTTGTTGAGCTGCGAATAGGAGTAAATAAAAGGAAAAGGCAGGTGAATATAATGGATGGTGTGGAATAGATATAGCATGATGATGAGGAATGGCACTGCTAAGAAAAGAAACAACCTGGCTTTCAGCTACATTTTTGAGCTTATATTTGTAACAACACAAACGGAAAATAAAAACTTTCAAACAACATAAAACAAACTTCAAGAGACATCAATTGGCAGGTGTAAAGACAGACTCACCAATTGTTCCAGCATCATCCCTACCTGTGCCTAAATGGGAGCTTTGGAAAAGGTTACAGACATTCACATAACGCATGAAGAAATGATTTTGTTAGATCTAATAGAAACAATTATGGTATCTATTGGCAGTACTTTGCCTAAGAAAAAGATTTAAAAAGATACGAAGGAAATAACTCATGTACCAACTATATGCTGAGAATGATTTCACCTTCAAATGCAGATTTAGCAAAGAAACATGCCACCAAAATTTAATACCCTAAACACAATAGATTTTATGCAGAAATAGTCCAGTTTTGTCATGCCCTCCTAGCACCATTTTGTGGTTGCTAAAATCTGCAAAATGTGGTTAGAAATCTAACAATAAAATCTGCATAATTGTTAGTATTTCAACAACAAATCAAAATATTTAACATCCTTATGAAATAATACATCATGTTCAAAATGCAAACAAATGACAAAAGATCTAAAGGAAAAGCATAAGAAAACATGATGCAAACTATCTCATATTGGATTGGTGCTTCTTGTGGAAGAATCCCTTTCCCAATCCATGATTAAGCTCCATGATATGATATTTTGATGATCAAGATGAAGGATGGGAAAAATCAGTTCTTCAATAAGAGTGACTTTGCATATGCTTTTGTGGATCAAGATGTGGAGATGATGGAGTTGTGGAGACCTTGCTTGAAGGATGAAGCCTCTCATTTATAGATTATCAAGTTGAAAGAATGCATATGAGAGAGCAATGTGGGATAAAAAACAAGCCAATGAGTTGAGGACACTTGTCATCATGTGAGTGGTTGATGCATGTGCAAGATTTGGGAAGAGTGCCCATGAGAGGGAAAATTTGAATTCAAATCGTGAGAGTAAAATGCTATGGGGGATGTTAAAAATGAGCGAAAATGCAATGTTGGAGGGACAAATCAACTTGCTCGAAATCCAAAATTGAGGGAATATTCCCCATAAATGCTGCTTGATGTCTGGATTTCCACAACGACAAATGATTCTGTATGCAAGTGCTAAATCTAGAGAATGCAAGTGGGTGAGATTAGCAATATATCGTGATTAATTAGCTAGGATTGATGATTAGGATGAGTTTTGACCCTTTATCTGACAATATCAATAAATCGGCATGATGGAAATGATGCAAAGCCATTTTATTTTTTCGATTTATTTGGATTAAAAAGGTTAATGATAAGTTTTGAGAATTTTGATTTGGGTTTATGACTTTAGGAGATTGATAAATAAACTGTACCTGCCTTCTTGAATGGATGAATATGACCTTAGTTGAATGCACATTGCTGCTCACCGACATGTTTATTGCATTCCAATGGTATGGGACAGATTTTTGTCAAGATTTCATGTTTTAGAATGTTAAGTTTAATGGCTTCTTCATTTTTAAATTCACATTGAATATCTTATTGGGATTGATGATTAGTGGATTAAATATGCTTTGAATCCTCATGGATCAAGTGTAGTTAACCTATACTATGTCATTGGTCACACCAATAATAACACCTTTTAGGATTTTCCCCAAGGGCTATCCATGGTGGATAATACAATGTTTGACATGATTCCAATCTATAATCAAGAAATCTCATAGAAAACACCATCATGCATCCCCACTTTAGAGAGTCCTCTCCAAAATCCATTACCACCATGCCAACATATCGAGGCTATCCAAGATCCCCTTATTCATACCCCATTTTTTGAATCAGATCTATGTCAAGAATGCAATCCAAATCATACATAATTAAGCCATAAAATATGTCAAGATCAAGTTACCAATATCCTTCAATCTCATCCTATCATTAACTAAGATCACATGCCTCTCAAATTTCATGATGATTCCATCATCCATCTCCATGTCATCCATATTCTAATAACTTCCACTTCTACATATGAGAAACTTTCTTCTACTAGATATGTAGATGATGAAGTTATAACTGAATTCACAAGACTCCTTGAGGACATCATAGAATAATCAAGAAACAAGCTTGAAGATAGAGAAAGGCCCAATATACTATCAACATGGATCACTCACTTTTTTAAAGAAATATTTCTTATTAGTACTACCATTGATGATTCTCAATGTAACACAAAAAATAGTTAGCATCTAGTTACCAGAACAACACATCCTATTACAAATAGAATTTTTCAATAGATGCAATACTAAGGAAAAGGATTAGGCCTACATGAACAAGATATTCTAGAACCAATACATTTTGTGGACAATCCTAAATATCAAAGACTTTGTTATTCATCAATCAATAAATCTAATAATGTTAGTGGTACCTCCATGATACTGAGGGAAACTTCATCTAATGCAAACATGAAAATAGGGGTCATGAATAGTGCTTGTAATAAGGTTGTTGCCAACAATCCACTAATTCACATCATAGGCCATCATTCTTGAAACCTTCCATCTACTAATGTGGGCCAATAGAAGGAGAATATTTACAAACAAAAAGATCAAAGTCAATATTTTGAAGTTAATAAATCTAAAATTCAAAGTGGACATATAAAGTCAAAATGGATCCCAAAGAAAATTGGATCATGTAAGATATCAAATCTAATAGTCAGTAAACTATGGAGACAAATAAAAAGGCCTTCTAGGGTAAACCCACCAAACTAGTTTACAATTTCAGTGAGGAAGCAAAATTGCAAAAACGCTCCTATGAAAAAAAAAATTGCTTTTTAGGGGTCCGCACGAACTGGGGTGTTCGAATGGACCCTAGTTCTAGCGAACCATATTAAATGATGGGACTCACTTTTTTTTTCATTTTTTTATGACGAAGACAATGGAAAATTGACTACAATAGGGGGTTTGATCGAACCTAGATTCAAATGAACCCAGGTTTGAGCAAACCTCCAAGGGGGGTTCACTTGAACCTAGGTTCATTCAACCCCCTTTCCCGTCTCCTCTTTCTCCCTCCAAACTAAAACTCTTGGTGAATTTTTCCTTCAAAGCTTCAGATTTAGTGGATGAAAATGGAGGAGGCATCACAAAACCCAACTAGACATGGGAGTCCCTAAAATGAGCTATCCATCGGAATAATTTGCAATTGGTTTTCTTATGTATTTGGTTTTTTAGTTTGATTAAGCATAGGTTTTTCACTGAAAATCAATCTCTCTATTCTACACATGTGGAAAAATAGTAGATTATCAAAATAAAATTATGAAAAATATGTTTAGGCTAGGTATTCATGTCTTTGATCTAGTAAAAAAATTCGAATCTCCAGCATACAAAAAAATTGCCGCACAACTTCTGAAAGTCTCCAATTGTACTTCATTTGACTTCGAAACTTGATTAAAGTAAGTCATTCAAAATATCTATGAAACCAATGAAAATATTTGAAAAAATTGAGAATTTATTTTTTTTTTGATTGCTCAAGAGGTATTTCCCAACCAAGGCTCCAACATTCCCACTCAAAACCTTGCCTCTAGCTTACTTTTGAAGCTCGAAGCCTAAAGGTATTGGTGGGCAAGCTAAGGCTTAAACTAATCCTCGGGAGAAGCCCCTAGCTCCACAACAGATTCCTCTCCCACTTCATCCCTGCCAAGCAGACGGAATCCAATCTGCATGGTGGATGAAATGAACTCCAAAGCTCTTGAAATTCAACCATACAACCACGATTCGGCTAATGTGGGCTTAACCCCAAAAAACACAGCAAAATCCTCTAGTTATTGTATTAATTGTGACCATCAATTCTTAAAAATGGTGTTTACTAATAAAACTATTTTGAAGGAGATGGAAAAAGAATTGCAATCTGATTCCAAAAATTTTGAAAAACATATATTTAGAATCTAGAGACAAAATGTCACAAATCACTAGTTTGCATCATCTTCAAATTCCTCACAGTTTAGTCGCTATAGGTGCCCAAAAGTGGAGATTTAGTTAGAAAAAAACATTTCAGTGTCTAGTTTGGCCAAAAATTGTAAACCAGTATGGGTATGTACAGGATCATGATGGGCCAAAAAGTGGCAATATGAAAAAAGTAGCATTTTTCATTCACCCAAAAATGTGAAAATATCGAGTTGACTTTTTTTTTGGGTTAGGTGTCAGTACATTGCTCCATAGCAATGCCCAACCCAAAGTAATACATATCGGATATCTGATTTGTGTCAGGTAATATATACCCAAAAAGTGGCTGCCATAGGTCATTTTAAACCTTGGCAGCCACAATGTCTCAAACAGCGACGTAAGGGGGCGTATCTAATATCGTATTTTCCTGATATCTGATTTATAAGGTAAGTTTTTGGTTTTTTTGTTTTAATTGATTTTTTTATTAGTTTTGTATAATTTTAACTTATTTTTTATGGATTTTTATTAAAAACTAGGGTTTCTTACAATAATTTCATTTATATTGTGTAATTTCAATTAGATTAATTAGTTTTCAACTTCAATCAAGTATTATGGCTAAGAATCAAAACCCACAAATGCCAAACTCTTCACCACCTACGTGCCCATCAATTGAACAGTTAATTGGTGAAAAATTGGAGCAATTGAGGGGCATTTGTGATGTTTATAAGACAATCCCTTGATTATCCCAAATGACATATACATTGAAAGAAATAATTAAAAATATAGAAACCCTCTCCACCCAACATAATTCCATTCTTTCGTGGTGAGAAACCATGAGGGAATATTACTCTAATGGATTGTCTTACAAAGAGGTGAAAGATTCTGAAATAACAAAAGCCCAAATAGCCTCTTTATTTGTTAACCCCCGCACCGGTCTGCCAATTAATGTTAATAAGCCAAAACTTTCTATAAAATAGTGCACAAATAAGGACATTCTAGATAACTTTTGGGATTGTTGGTGGATGGTTTTTGATAAACCACCCAACAACAATATTGATGTACCATTTTACTTTATTAAAAAATTATATGTTGAGTTTGTGTTAGGGCAACATGTAAATTACTTTGACATTAAACCCTTCCTGGGTGTCAATGGATGTATGCCCTAGGATAGACTAGGGGAAGTTAGAGTAGTCCAGGGCCCATATGTTCTCCCTCCTCCCCTTCCTCAGCAACCTCCAGTACATCATCCAGATATTATTAAGGATGTAGCCACACAGACTATTATGGCTATTCACTCTTCGAGTGATCTTTTGGTTTCCCATACTGCTATAGTAGATCAACCACATGTTGGTGATATTGGAGATGGATCGAGTGTTGCTACATCATACTCCTCAGGTCCACATATCTATGTGTCACATACTTGTATTATCTGCCACTAGATATACTTGGGTCCTCTTGTATAGCCCGCTGAGCATCCCTTCAACACTTCTAATTTTGACCTCCATGATGCGGATGATATAGGAGATCAGATGCAGGGGATTGGAGCACACTCTAAAAATTCCTCTCGTGCTAGAGATGGGGACGTTGGAATAGTTACACAGGTAAGATTCAAGTTGTGATTTCATAACTTGCATTTTTTTTTTAAATGAATATTAATAAGAGATGTATCACGTACTAATATTTATTTACATGGTCTATTTAATATTTGATGTCTAAGGAGGAGTTTTTACAAGTTACTGATAGCACCCTCATGGCCATTTCATTTGTCCTCAACATGCACATGGTATATATTTTCACACTCACTCGTTTACATTTTTTTATTATATACTTGCTTGTCATTTGAATTGTCATTAATGAAATTATATATTAACTTATATTTTTATCTTATTTTCCTCTTGTAGGAAACACCTAGTGCGAGCAAGGTACAACATTGTCTAGACTTTGGAGGCGCAATGGTAGATAAAGGAAAGGTAATTTAACTCAAATTTGATTGAATTAATATTTTTAAGATCTTATAGCGATTATACATACATCGACATAGATTGGTAGTTTCATATACTTTCCATTTTTATGTATAGATGGTTATGAGCTACACATCCTTGTTGACAAGTGTCACAATTCCTGAAAGAGTAAGTGTTGGAACACCTCAAGGAGGAGGTGTCGAAACACCTAAAGGAGATAATGAAAAAGAGATGCCTAAAGAGGTATGTGTTTATTTTATTTTGTGTTTGGTAAATATGTTCCTATTACCTACAATTGTATGCTAACTTGTATCAATTTTATGTTTTTGTTCACATATATAGATTGACATTGCAAAATTTGGTTTGATTGGTTCTTTGAGAGGGGAATATTCTAGGACTCTTGGCCGTTTGAAGAGACGTAGACATGATGTAATCTAGATTTCAATTTTAGAGTTCAATTATAATTCAATGTATATTGATTTTGATGTTAATTCTTTGATTTTAAATTATATAATATAACTAATCTCAATTGTGGTTTAAATTTTTCTTGTGTAGGTACCTTCAAAGCCAAAGAATGCTTCAAAAAGGCTCCATTTTGATGATCCACCAGTAATTTAGGATGAGATAGACATTTTGGCATGTATATTTTGAATAGATATCGAGATGGCATATGCCACATTTCGTAAAACTTTGTTTCAATTGGCGTTGATGCCATTTTTGTATATCGACATACACTTGATTATTAGATAATTTGATATATAGAAGTTGAGAATCAAAATAATTTGTTCCTCATGTGCATGTTTAAACTCTTCAAAAATTTAATCTTGAGCAATGGTTAAATATCAATGTAAAATAGCATCAAAAATAATGGTTATATTATATAGTTCACAATCAAAAATAATGAATAATGGTTAAATTATATCATATATTGCTTAGTTATATTATGGTTATATTATATAATTTAAACAAATTTGAAGACAAGAACAATGGTAAATTTTAACATTATAACTTTAAAGTTTAAATACACAAATGCCATTGTCTTACACTACATATTTCATATTGGATTATCATTACATATTGAAATTCAAAAAAATCATATATCCTTTATAGTTCATAGAAAATATTACTATTTTCTTCTCCTTCTCTCTCATAAATTCATGTTTTGTTTCATGTAGCATTTCATAGAAAGTAGACTAATGATAATTACCATGTTCTGGTGTAGGAGCACCCACAGGCCTATCATGCATCCAAGAGTCAAAGTTTTAGTTTTGTCTTATTTTTTGTTTTTTTCATGTTAATAAGGTAATTTTATACCATCAATGATCATTTGGAGTCATTTTGGAAGTTTGTGGGTTGTTTGGGTAAAAGATGTAAAAAATTGCTAAATGTTGTCAATGACAACTTTTCAATTGTAATGACAACTTTTTGAAATTTTGTTAAAAGTTAGTTGGAGTTTAGTTGGAGGCTGAAAAATACTTTTAAGGGCATAAATAAATCTTGTAAACATGACTTCAAGATTGGAAAAGTTGAAAATAAAAATTTGCATCTTTGAGGAAGAATATTTCTGTGTTTTTCCAACATCCTGTGTTGTTCTTTTGATTTTGTATGATCTATACAGCCTTATTATAATTTTTGCATGTATGGTATGGTTAGATAATTGAATTAGCTTTCAAATTCCTCTGGTTTGGTCAAATTTTATGGAGATTTGAATAAATTATGGTAATTATACCATTTGCAGCCTAGAAGTTATTTTTTCTGCAACTTTTGTTCTGCAACTCATACGACCAAACCAACTATTCCAACACATCTAGATGGGGAATTTTAGGTTAGGTGGTCCCCTTTTGCACCCAAACAGGCCGAAGCAGTTTGAGCTACGTTCAAACAGTGAAATCCCTTAAGAGTCCAAAGTGCAAAAGGGCAGCAATCTTTGATGGGTTGTTACTGAGAAACCATGGGATGCCCATAAACTTCTTTTTGTCCGAGGCTTTCACGCAGGATCATGCTTGCGCCCCCTACAAATAACTCCTTCTCTAATTTTTTCTATCTTTGGAGGTTTCTTCCCGGTGACTTTAGGCTTTGAGGGAAGTTGTCGGGAATTTGCTAAAGCAGGAAGTTGCAAGTGGTAACTTCTTTCATTTTGGTAACTCAGACGTAATTTCAAAATAAAATATTCCTAAATTACTATCTGTGATGGGCGGCATTTTTGCTATGATGGTCCTCTTTGCACCTAAAATAAGTTGACTCACCTCCCGGAGCTTTACATTTCTGACTCAGTAGATTTCCATTTAGGAGTCCAGCGCTAAAAGGTATCAATCTTTGAAGGGCTATTTCTAGGAAATCGTGATTCTTAAAAACTCTTCGTTTGAAGCTATTGGATCATGTTGGGACCCTCTACAATAACCTCTCTCGGTTTTTTCCATGTTGGATTTGTTTTCCCCTGGTGATGAGTTTTTAGTTGAGAAAAAATTTGTCAAATGCAAGCAATGTAAATTTGCAAAGTGGTGCAACTTTTGTTCTGCAATCGTTTGACCAAACAGATTGTTCCAACATGTCCAAATGGGTACGTTTACACTAGGGATGGTCCTATTTTTCACCCAAATATGTCGAATCACTCTGAGCTACATTAGACAAGTGATTTCCCTTAAAAGTCCAAAGTGCTCAAAGGCAACAATCTTTGAAAGGCTATTTCTTAGAAACTGTGATGCTTACAGACTCTCTGTTTAAGGCTATGGGATTGTGTTGGGACCCTCTACAATAACCTCTCTCATATTTTTTCTATCTCAGAGGCATTTTCCTGTGGTGATGAGTTTTTAGTTGAGAAAAAAAGTTGTCAAATACAAGCAATGTAAAGTTGCAAAGTGGTGCAACTTTTGTTTTTTGCAACTAGTACAACCAAACTAACTATTCCAACACATATGGATGGGTATGTTTATGTTAGGGATGGTCCCCGTTTGCACCCAAATATGCTGAATCACTCTGAACTACATTGGACCAACGATTTCCCTTAAGTCCAAAGTGCTAAAAGGCAACAATCTTTGAAGGGTTATTTCTCTAAAACCGTGACGCTTGCAGAATATTTATCTAAGGCTATGCGATCATGTTGGGACCCTCTAAAATAACTCTCTAAATTTTTGTTATCTCAAAGGTGTTTTCCCGTGGTGAATATTTTTCAGTTGAGAAAAAAGTTGTCAAATGCAAGCAGTGTAAAGTTGCAAAGTGGTGCAACTTTCATTCTGCAACTTGTATGACCAAACAGACTATTCCAACATGTTTGAATGGGTACTTTTATGCTAGGGATGCTCCTCTTTTACACCCAAATACGCCGAATCACTATGAGCTACATTGAACCGATGATTGCCCTTAAGAGTCCAAAGTGCTAAACGGTAGCAATCTTTGAAGGGTTATTTCTCAGAAACCATGATGCTTACAGACTCTTCGTCTGAGGCTTTTGGATCATATTGGGACCCTCTACAATAACCTCTATCATTTTTTTCTATCTCAGGGGCGTTTTTCCATGGTAACGACTTTTTAGTTAAGGAAAAAGTTGTCATATGCAAGCAGTGTAAAGTTGCAAAGTGGTGCAACTTTTTTTCTACAACTCGTAGGACCAAACAGACTATTCCAACATGTCTAGATGGGTACGTTTACACTAGCGATCATCCTCTTTTTCACCCAAATACACCAAATCACTCTGAGCTACATTGAACCGGTGATTTCCCTTAAGAGTCCAAAGTGCTAAAAGGCAACAATCTTTGAAGGGCTATTTCTCAAAAACCATGATGCTTACAGACTATTTGTTTAATTCTATGGGATTTTGTTGGCACCCTCTACAATAACCTCTCTCGGTTTTTGCTATCTCAGAGGTATTTACTTAGGTATTTTCTCATTGTGACGAGTTTTTTAGTTGAGGAAAAAGTTGTCAAATGCAAGTAGTGTAAAGTTGCAAAGTGGTACAACTTTCGTTCTACAACTCGTATGACTAAATGGACTGTTCCAACACATCTGGATGGGTATGTTTACGCTAGGGATGGTCATTTTTTTCACCCAAATATGTTGAATCACTCTGAGCTACATTGGACCGACGATTTCCCGTAAGAGTCCAAAGTGCTAAAAGGTAGCAATCTTTGAAGGGTTATTTCTCAAAAATCGTGATTCTTACATACTCTTCGTCTGAGGCTATGGGATCATTTTGAGACCCTCTATAATAACCCCTCTCATTTTTTTCTATCTCATAGGTGTTTTCCCGTGGTGGCGAATTTTCAGTTGAGGAAAAAATTTGTCAGATGCAAACAATGTAAAGTTGCACAGTGGTGTATTTTTTGTTCTGCAACTCGTAGGACCAAATAGAATTTTCCAAAATGTCTGGATGGGTACATTTATGCTAGGGATGGTCCTCTTTTGCACCCAAATACATTGAATCACTCTGAACTACATTCAACTGGTGATTTCCTTTAAGAGTCCAAAGTGCTAAAAGACAACAATCTTTGAAGGGTTATTTCTCAAAAATCATGACGCTTAGAGATTCTTTGTCTAAGGCTATGGGATTGTGTTGGGACCCTCTACAATAACCTATCTTTGTTTTTGATATCTCTAAGGAGTTTTCCTATGGTGTCGAGTTTTCAGGTGATGGAAAAAGGGTCAAATGGATGCAATGTAAAGGTGCAAAGGTGTTTAGGGTCGTTTGTTTTCTCTTGAGTAAGTGAACAAGTGATTCATTTACTCAAATACACTTAAATCATGAACTACACACATGAATACAAATTATATGCATTAAAACACATAGATCATAAAGTATACATTAGAATACTCAAATACACTTAAGTTATGAACTACACACATGTATACAAAGTATACACATTAAAACATCTAGGTTGTAACTCTAGTATATGTTGGAATACTCATAAGTTACAAAGTATACACATAAGTTGTAAAGTATACACTTGAATACACGTAAAGTGTACACAATATGCATGATATTATCATTCAATAATTGCTATCAAATATAGGATTTACAAAATGCCACATAGACATACAACAAACGGCCCTAATAAATAGTCATTTCCCAGTAGGGGAAGGAAATAAAGCACGCATTTCCTTCACGGTTGGCATAGTCTTCCACAAAAGTAGCATGTTGACATTCTAGAGTGACAAGAACTTGTACAAACCATCAAGGTAGCCATTGAACTACATACAATAGAAAATATTCTTAGAATAACAAATCTATATTATTTTAAATGACCTAATTGATGATGAAATGGTAATACAAACTATAAAAGATGCTTACAATAACAAACTTATATCATTGTAATATGTCGCATACCTCTCCCAAAGGATCAAAGTTGGTTATTGTTAAAGCATGTATATGATAAATCATGCCAAGAATATTGTAATATACTTCACATGAGAAATCCATGTTGTCAAAATAGAAAAGATTCTTAGACTAACAAATCTATGTTATTCTAAACAACCTGAATGATGATGAATTGGCAATGAAAACTATAAAAGATTCTTAGAATAACAAATCTATATTATTCTAATTAGGTATAGTCCCCTTTCACGCATGCAAGGTAGATTAAAAGTAAAATAAAATAAGCATATTAATCACTTTTATAAAATTTTCCAAACAATTATGTTTTCCTAAAATTCCCACATGCATTGCTATTATTTTATAACATTTAAAAATACCGGGCATTTTAACATTATATTTTCAAACATTAGAGAGTATGCAAATTTTACCACCTTGTCGCCCAAATAGGGAAAGTTCACTGTGGGAAAACCAAGACACTTGGAGCCATAAAAAATTTTGTAGGGACATTATCAATTATTTAGGGAAAACCCATTTCCTCAAAACTTACATCGTCAAGAGATTTCTATGACCTCCTTTTTAAATTGGCCCGCCAGATACCTTCGCCACAACTGAAATGCATTAAAATAATGCATCATATGATCTTTGATTTTGACAAAAATGGAGTTGGAGATGTTTTGGACCTAAATGAGAAATGAACTTTTCCTTTAGAATTTCAAAATTTGAAACTTTATGGAACACCAATTTTGACCTAGTCACAGTTATAAAACAATTAAATGACCCATCAAAACTCATCCTTGAGCACACATGTTACCATATGTACCAAAAAACATTCTACCAAATGTATTTGCAATATGAGCTTTGAGTTGTAAAATATTAATTAGCAAAGAGGGTCTCAGGGGTAGATTTGACAAGATGCAAGCCTAGGCTATGTCGATGCATTGAAGAGGTATAGGCACTTCAAATTTGAAAATTTGAAGGTTCCATTAGTGGTGCATGTTCAGGGATGCATGCCCCTTGTGGGCATGGTGAGATTCCAAATCTCTATGGAGTTGACCAAGTTCCAAATCCATTGGGTGCTCAAGAATTGCTCCTTTGTTCCATTTTTTAAACCTCATTTGATGGCCCCAAGCAACCAAATGAAAAGAAGAACCACTATTTACCTCTTTCAAACACCAATATGTTAAAGGAGTTGATCTCCCTCAACCCACATTTACCTCTGCCACATCACAACAACACAAGTAACCTCCTTTCTACAAAAACAAGTGTTAGACTACCTTTAAACAACAAAGAACTTTCTCCATGTTTGGCTTTTCTTTCACATGGTAACCAAATC
>VDFB02147224.1:0-44578 GCA_007258455.2 Sequoia sempervirens | reverse complement strand
AGAATAGAGGATATAACCAGAGGCCTAATAACAACAGACAATGGAACACAGGGCCAAATAATGGTGGGGTTTCTCACAATTATCAAGCTAATGAGGACATGCCACATACTGCAAATGTGGCTGACCTCAATTTTATGACTAACTGGTGTAGGCTGCATGACACCGCAATCCCATTCTGAGGTGAATTGTCTCTGAAATGGAGAAGGTCGTGAAGATGGCACAAGCAGATGCCCAAATGTTCCAAGGGAATTTAAATAAAGGAGGTGGCTCAATGGATACAACAATGGCTTATGACCTCTTTGAAGAAGAGCCTTCATTCCCAATGTAGAGTGAGAATGAGCCAGAGGAAGACCTGTATGATTCCCAAGCCTTTTAGACAAAGGGAGGGCACTTCCTAAGAAACCATAATAAGGGTTTGTTCACTACATCAGCACCATCTAACCATATGGTGCCTCCAAATCAAAGTGTTGATAACAATCCTCCTCCACTGAAGGGTCCGCCTGACTTCCCTATCAAAGGTAATTCATCTGGTGTTTTCAAATATAATGCAAGTTATAACTTAGGATTTGATATTGTTTTTGAGATGCAGAAATAGAAGACCTCTTTATCATACTTTAACATCCTAAAATGGTGCCCTTCCCAATGAGATATAGTGCTGCAAGTTTTGGAAGAAGCTGATAAACTAAAAGGGAAAACCAAGGTGGCACCTGCTGCCTACATGAACACAACTTTGTTCAGAAACAAGGTAGGGACCCCACCATTTATTTTAAGTTTGAGAATCTGTGGGAAGAATCTGCACAATTGTCTGCTAGATTCAAGGGCTTCTGGCAATGTTATGCCATTTTCTGTATGCAAGAAATTGGGATTCAATCATGTCCAAACAAACAAGAAGGTTATCCAACTTGATAAAATAGAGGTTAATGTAGTTGGAGAGTTGAGAAATATACATGTGCAAGTAGGGTTTGACCCTAGGATTCAAACCAATATGGATATTCAAGTAGCAAACATTCCTAAGACTTATGGTATGCTTTCGAGCAGAGATCTAATGAAGAGTATAGGGGGATATCTTTCCCTCGATTTCTCACATATGTGGCTACCATGGGGGGAATTCCTACCCAGATTGGGATTGAGAGTGAACCTCGCCTCAAACATATCATCACTAAGCATGACTGCCCCAATGAGGTAGCTTATTTTGAAACTGAGATAGGGATTTATAAAAGAGAGGAAATTTTGACTCTCTTGCTTCTTGATTTTAATGATTTGTTAATGCAAGAATTCCCTGATCCCATGATTATTGTAAACCAGTAGGTATTGATCAGGAAGCTGCAATAGGATCAACTAGTCTTAGGAGAAGATATCGATTTGTGGAGTCTTCTACTCCCAAATTGGTGCAGGGTGCACTACCAAAATCATTTGGAATTGACCTGCCCACCCTGCATCAGTGTTCTAAATCATGTTTTCCAAACTGAAGAAAGTGGCTCAAGTCATCTTGAGACTATTTCAAATCACTTCTCATTTGAAGCCAAAGATGCAATGATGTTAACTAGGGATAATATATCTTCAGAGGAAGTCCCTCCTCAAATTGAACTTACCCTGGTCATTATATCAAACCAACATAGTTATGTTGAACAACCCCAGGGTTTGTTTAATACCCCTACATTCACAAGTATACCAAAACCCAAGGGGTTAATTAAGGATATAGATAACTGTCAGAAGGATATCCTAGGACTACATGATATATCTAAGCCGGAATTGGATATTTCACCTAATAAACCTATTGAACACCCATCCCCAATATTTGATACAAAAGATCAAGTGGCCCCACCTATGGTTCATCTTATCTAACCACCCACAACAAGCTCAAAGAGATCAACCCCAACTCATGATCAGCTATGGACCCTCACATTTGATGGATCCAAATATAAAATAGGGTGTGGTGCTAGAATTGAGTTAACCAGCCTAAAAGGGGAAATATTTTTTGCTTCTTATAGGTTACAGTTTGGGTGCACTAACAATATAGCAGAATATGAAGTATTAGCTCGGAGATTGATGTTTGCACATCAGAAGAATGTTACTGCCTTGATGATGAGATTCGTATGATTATCAAGCAAGTATGCAACTAATACACATGTCACAATAAAAGGCTAGCAGCTTATAGAAATCAGGTGTGGAACCTGATTGAAGATTTTGATGCTTTTGGGATTAGTTTAATCCCTAGAGAGGAGAATCAAATAGTTGATTTATTAGTTGTTTAGGCACCCTAGAGCCTATGCAAGGCTCCATGCTCAAGAATTTAAGAGAATCTCGACATCCACCCCATCTGTCCCTAATAATGCCGAACTTTCAAGTTCTTTGACGAAGGATCATTATTATCTTTCTTTTCTAAATAAGTTCAAATATTTTCAAAGGATAGATCGTCGATGAGTTCCTACAAGGATCAAGGAGACTAGAACCCTAAAGATTGCGACACAGAAGGTGTCCTCAACTTAAAAAGTAATAGCATTCCTAAGGGAATGGTGGCCTTAGAAAGAATTTTTGATTCAGATCCAAGGGCTTGGGAAAAGGTATCAACCGAAGATAAGGGGGGTGAATATGAAACTATTAACTTAGTTGACTCTGCCTCAAAAGGAATGCCGCATGGAAAATCCCCGCCCCTAAAGAAATTAGAGAAGATGTATTGAAGGAACTGAAGAAAGATATTGCTGCAATAGCTTGGGGGTATGAAGATCTAAAAACATTTGATACTTCTGTGATAACTCATACTATTCCTTTGAAGCCTAAAGCTAAACCATTTTGGCAAAAACAACGTCCTGTCAATGCCTTGATTGAACCACTAATCTTTAAGGAAGTTTAGAAATTTCTTTCTACAAGAATAATCTTTCCTGTACGACATTCAACATGGGTGGCTAACTTGGTTCTAGTTTTGTAAAAAGAATGGGGAGATCAGACTATGTGTAGATTTCAAGAATCTGAATAAAGCTTCAGAAAAGGACAACTACCCGCTCCCTTCTCTGGACGAAGTCTTACAAACTTTCAATGGGTCCCAAATGATGTCATTCCTAGATGGCTATTCAAGGTATAGCCAAGTGATCATTAATTATGAAGACAGAATGAAGACAGCCTTCACTACTAAGTGGGGAACATTTGCTTACAGGGGGATACCATTTGGTTTGATAAATGCTAGAGCAACCTTTCAGCGTGCAATGGACGTAGCGTTCAAAGATTTGATTGGTAAGTGCATCATCATTTATATGGATGACTTCTCTAAAGATATATTAAACCATGTTGTAGACTTGGCTAAAGTTCTTGAAAGATGTATCCAATATGGTGTTTCTCTAAATCCAAACAAGTGTGTGTTTAGGGTTTCTGAAGGGAAACTTTTGGGACACATAATCTCAGAAAGAGGGATATCGATAGATCCAAACCTAGTTGAGTCTATTCTAAAGTTAGTCATGCAAGGAAGTAAGAAGGAGATTGGATCTTTCTTCAAAAATATCAACTTTGTGAGGAAGTTTATCACAGGTTTTGTAGAAATTATTAAACCTTTGAATGAAATGATGAAGAAAGATACAAGGATAGAATGGAGCAATGAGGAAAAGGCTAATTTTTCTTAGGTTAAGCAATCCATCTTGGAGGTGCCAGTCCTCACCAGTCCTGACTACTTGAAGCCATTTTATATTTATTATTTTTCTTTTGAACACTTAGGTGTGGCTGTCCTAGCACAACAAAGAGAGGAGGAGGATGAAAGGCCAATTTCCTTCATGAGCTCTACATTTAAGAATGCAAAATTCAAGTACCCACCTCTTGAGAAACAAGCTTTTGCATTGGTTAGAGTTGTCAAAAATTTCAAGCATTATATCCTTTGAATTCAGATCATTATTATGGTTCCTGATGCTGCTATGAAGTCCCTACTTATGCAAAGCGAGTTGGGAGAACGAAGGGGGAAATAGATGGCTATTTTGCAAGAGTTCGATTTGGAGATTCACCCTATGAAACTTGTCTAAGGTCAAGGCTTGTCCCAAGCAATGGTGGATGCTAGTAAGAATATTATTTGTCAGTAGTACATGACACAATCCTTTTCTAATGACTCTTGGTATGTCGATATTGTTCATTCGGTGCCCAGAGGGAATGAATACAACTCAGAGGAGAGCATTGAGAATGAAAAGCTCCCATTATATGCTCAAAAGAGGATTGTTATACAGAAATAATTTTGAGGGGGTTTATCTACAATGCCTTGATCAACAAGAAGCTAAGCACGCAATTGTTGAATTTCATGGGAAACATGGCACAGTTCATGGTTCTGTAGATTATTTTGCACATCAGATCCTCATATCAGGTTATTATTGGCCATGCGTATTTAAGGATTCCCACCATCATGTAAGGAAATGTCATATATGTCAAACTACTGCATCAAGAGAGTGTGATCCAGCCATGCCATTACAACCTGTTTATGAGGTAAGACCATTTTCCCAATGGGCACTTGATTTTGTTGGGATAATTAACCCAAATTCTTCTACAAGACATAAATTCATTTTGACTACCATAGATTACTGCTCCATCTATTACTGCACCAGATGGACAAAGGCTATACCTTGAAAGAATAGCACAACAAAGGTAGTAACCAAGTTCCTCACTGAATGCATCACAACCAGGTTTGGAGTGCCCTTTGCACTGGTATGTGACAATGGCCCTGACTTTTCTTCTGTTGAGTTTATTTCATGGGCTTATGATCATAAGATTGTTTTAAATTATTCTTCAAACTATTATCCACAAGGAAATGGAGTTGCAAAATCTACTAATAAAAAGCTTCTAGGAGTAATCAAAAAACTATTAGAGAACAATCCTAGGGATTGGCATACCCAGTTAAGATTTGCATTATGGGAAAATAGGACCAGAATCAAGGCTGCATTGAAAACATCATTGTTTAAGCTAGTGTATGGCCAAGAGCCTGTGTTCCTTATTCACTTGCAAATACCTATTCTAAAATTTATGCAGGAATTTTACTCTAGTGATGATAGGATTGAAGTAAGGTTAGCTGGCTTGCTGAAATTAGAAGAGCAGAGAGATGTTGCTTTGTAGCAATTCTTTAGACACCAGGCTATTGTCAAATGCTGGTTTAACAAAAGAGCCAGAGTCAAGGCTTTCAGGATATCATACCTTGTCTTACTGTGGGGTAAAGCCAACGAAAATAAGGGTGACCACCAGAAGTTTGATAAGCTCTAGTTGGGTCCCTATCAAATTGTTGAAATCCTGGGAGAAAATGCTTTCTAGTTGAGTAGTTTAACAGGAGAACCTGTTCCATTGCCTGTCAATGGACAGTTTCTCAAACATTATTTTGGGTCGTAGAAGATCTGGTATTTTGTTGGGTTGTATGTATGTAAATAGTTTTTTGTTCCGTTTGTTTTGTCTTTTCCTTTTTGTCGGGGCCATCATTTTATTCAATTGAGTAGGGGGTGGTTATCTAAAGTACACTTTGGTTGCTAGGAGAGAAGTTGGTTTGGATATTTTCAGGTCTTCTGATTGTATGATTTTTTCCTAAATTCATTATTTTATGTCCATTTTCAATGAGAGTTGTGGAAATTCATTGAGACCAAGGTGTAAAGTAAGCAACCTTCACTAACTACTACTGAATCTGTCACAAAACATCAGAAAACATCTCCTTTTGTAATGGTATATTTGTCTTAGGATGATGGTGTTGCAAGATTTGAGTGAAAATTTTGATTCCCCGGATGTTGTTATGAGGTCCATGGTAGTTTTCAATGTTGAATGGGTGATTCCAGTATCTCTACCAGGGCTATGGATGCCTAACTGGCAGTAGAGCAATGTTGTGAGAAAACTAAAGGTATCTCCGTCGGAGCTATGGATGCTTGACTGGCAACGAAGCAATGCCCAGGATATCATTGCACAATAGTTAAAGGGAATCAACTCATGTAGTTCAAATCTTGCACATCATTGTTCAAAAGATGAGGAAAACTTTGTAAAAGGGTGATGCACCATCAAGCACACGCATAGATTCAGGGGTAGCCAGTGTTGATTTACATTTGAGATTCTAGCTCAACCTTGTTTACTAAGACCGACCTAACTGGAATTGTGATGTCCATAAACCAGGAGTTCAGGGTAACTGAATCTCTCAGTTTCTTGAAAATGGTTAAACCATTTTCCTAGCCAAGTCACCAATTTTTATGCCTTGCATAACCACCCCATTTTAAATTTGATTAAAATGGGACCCCCCTCTTTTTCTTTCGCTCTTTGTGTTTTGCCCCCTTCTATTTTTGAGGTTTTTGTTTTTCCTTGGCATGTGCTTAATATTTTTGTCTTGCATTCCCAAGTGTTTTCCCCAAGTTGCATTTTGAAAATCCTAAGTTTTGGGCGTAGTTTAGGTTTTTACCCTAGATCGGGATTTTTTTGTCCATTCGTATTTTCCCGGACTTCTTTTGAACTCCAGTTTCTTGCTGTCGTTCGGGTTTTCGAGCTGGGTCAAGATTTTCCACCTCGTCTGGATTTTCTTGGATTGTGTTCAAAATCTGGCCTGGCTTGTTTTACACTGCGATTCAGGAATTTCTAGCCTTCGCGAAATTCTGCCTAGGTCAATTTTTTCTGGATTTTCTTCTGGTCGTCGGGTTTCCGATTTTGGGAACTTTTTTTTTCCATTTTGCGTCATCATTTATGTTCTCTTGAGTTGAGATGTTCAATATTGTTGTCTTTAAAACGTTAGGGTCTTACTTTGGGTTTGAATTCCTATGTGTTTGGGAATTTCATGGCTTGCCATGTGTGTGTTCATGATTAAAATCTAGGGTTTCATTCCTAGGGCGTTGCCATTTCGTCTTGATCTACTTTCGATTGAGCCTAGGATTGAAATAAGATCTGTAGGAGGCTCATTTTAAGCAATTTTTGTGCCCAAGGTCCTCAAATTTGTGACCTTTCATCAATTTGGGCGAAGTCACTGTCGATTTCGGGGTTTTGGTCCAGTTCGGGATTTTCCTACCCAGCCGAATTTTCCCGGATTCCTTCATTTGCCTGGTTCCCTTCAGTCTTCTGAAGTTCGGAGTTCTGAGTCATCCGTGGAATTTCGACCTGGTCAGATTTTCCCGATTTCTCTTTCTCCCCTTCATTTTCCTGGAATTCATGTTGTGTTATCATTTTTGCGAAAATCTGGTCCGACCAGACTTTTCCGGATTTTCTGGGAGGCATTGTGAAGCGAGGAATTTTGGTAAAATTGATGAATCTAATGATGAATGCTTAAACATATCTTGCTTTAATTGGGTAAATTTCACTGTTTTATGCTACTTATGTTCATTTTGATGATCTAGTGTTTATGCTTAATGGAGAATTTAATGGTTTTATCATGATTTTGAGCTAACACTTTGATGAAATGTTGTTAACAATCGAATTCTCATATTTGTGTTTGATGAATGTAGTTTGAGTCCAGTATGGCAGTGGATGGAATGGTTGAGAGACTGGGACAATGCAATGGGACAGATATGAAGAGTAATATCAATGATAATGATGGCGAACTAGGGTTTCACCTATGCCACTTGCAGACGGCTTGCAAAAGACATTCTTAATGATGAAGGCCATAATGGAGCAAGGTATGGGTGACATGGAGGAAGAAGTTAATACAAAGTTACGTCGAAATTCGTGCTCCCACATCATTTCACTTTGCTTCTCCTTCACGCGTTTTGGTATGTTTCTTGCCTCTGTTTAGTTCCCTTGCATTTAATGCATGTTGACTTTGTTTCAAACTCCTTCTAGGGCCGACGTGTTTTGTAACTGACTTATTTTGTAAACCCTAAAACTAGGCCGACGCATTTTTGACACATTTTGTATATATGGTGTTTCGCCTCTTTTGAAAAGAGGTGGTGGTTATTATTAGAAAAGTTAGGGTTAAGAATAGTCAGCAAGCTAGAAGATTCAAAAGGTAGAGGATAGGATTTTGAAAAAGCAAGCTAGGGTTTTGCAGGAAGTTATACCTTTTTAGTTCAACGAGAAGAGGAAGTGATGTATCTTCAAGATTTTCTTAGCATAGAGGGAGATAATTTGAAGACATGGGTTTTATGTACACTGGTGATCTTGCTAGATTTGTAAATGTTGCTTATCTATTTCATTAATAGTAGGAGCAGCCAAATTTAAACCTTCTTTATATTATGCTCTAGAGTGGTATTCATTTTGTGTTAATCATTTTGATTTGAAAAGCTTTCAAGGAATGAAATTTAATCTTATGTTTTGTTTGAATGATGATTTGCAATCTACTACTAAAGTTTGCATTGTGAATGAATAAAACTTTGTATCAATTACAAGTTGATTTTATTTTGCAGTCCTAGTTTGGGAATTCCTTGGAAGGAAACAAGTCTGATTAGTTGAATGAATCAACATTATTTTCAATTTGAAAACCTTGATCTATCTCTTTCTATTTCTTTAAAACCCCTGGTTAAAGTAGGTTTAGATAGATGTTTGATCTTGTAACAATCTAGAAGCTCAAAACCAATAGGCCCCTTGAACATTACAGCTATATTGATCACTTTGTGAAACAACAACATTGTGAACCAACATCAAAGATCTTGGGAGGTGATTAGTTTGATTACTGATTATCTCTTTCAGGAGAGGTAAGATATTTCTACTTTTACCTTACCTACATGTTGTGGGTCAATTTGGCACATCAACAGAGGGGAGAGAGATAGAAGGAGTGAGTGAGTGAGAGAGAGGGAGTTGAGAGAAGGAGAGCAAAATCAGAACATCAGGATCAAATCCAGGATCCATCATCAGGATCCAGACAAATCAAATCCGTCGAGAGATCCGCTGCATTCAGGCGAGATCCATCAAGATCAAATCGGATCAAATCTTTTTCAAAATCAATCCGCTTTTGGATCCACTTTAAAATCAAAATCATCAAATCGAAATCTGGCTCAGAAATCCCAGTTCAAATCGAAAATCCGGAAATCGATCGAAGAATCAATCGTTCCGGGATAAAATCCCGGGATCCGAAATCCGAAACGTCAATCATCGTCGAAATCCGTCGAAAATCAAAAATCGAGAAAAAATCCGGGTCATCCAGGGTCCCGTCAGAAATAAAAATCATCGAAGATAAAAGAAGATCGAACGGAGTCAGTCAGATCAAGATCGATCGGATTCAAATCAAAATCAAATCAGGTCGGAATCCGGATCCGTCGAATCTTTGCATCAAAATCAATCCGCAAATCCGACGTCCGTCCGAGAGGGGGAGTGGGAGAGAGATAGAGGTAGAGGATAGAGGGTATAAAGGTTAAGGGTAGAGGGGAGAGGGGAGAGGGATAGAATTAGGGTTTAAGGGTTGATGGTATAAGGGTAGAGGGTATATGGGAGAGAGATAGGATTGAAGGTATAAGGGTTAAGGGGAGAGGGGAGAGGGGAGAGAGATAGAATTAGGGTATAAGGGTATAGGGGAGAGAGATAGAATTGGGGTATATAGGGTATAGACAAGAGAGAAAAGAAATTTATTAAAAAACTAACTTTCTCATAACGCGGGCACGTTTTGAAGTAGAGATATGACCGTCTTTAGCAAGAAATAACGCACTCGCATTATAACGTGAGCACATTTTGTCTTGCTCTAAAAATGGTAGAAAACTCAATATACCCATGATATCAAGGCCCACATTCTACATATTCTCCTAGTTTTGCGTGTGCTCTGACAAAACGTAGCTTTTTGACGATGTTGTGAAGTGTGCATGCATGTTTTTGACATTCCACCACCTTTTTCATGATCTTTCCACCACCTTTGCATGAAATAGCAGATTTTTCATGTTGAAAGGCATATAATATCAATTCAAGTTTGAATTCCAGTGAAAACTAATATACAATTGAAGTTTGGAGGGGAACAAGCTTTTGAAAAAGTCAAATTTTTGAGGAGTTTGAAGAAAGAAGAAGCAAAGGCTACATAATTGGGTAGAACTCCTCCATTTGAAACTCTGGTTTTTTAGGTATGTGAACTCTTTACACATTTTCTTTCATTCTATTATGGCTTGTTTCATTTTTGTTATTTTGCATATTCCATGTTGATCATTGTTTGTTTGTCATTATAACCTTAAGTTGTCAATGCACATTTTAAATTACACAATTCTATACACTTTCCAATTACATTTTTAAACCACATATCTTTGAGACATTTTATTATTTAACAATTGACTTACTTTGTGTACACTTCCACATTTTGAATACACATATATATGACATAATTTTTAAGGAAGTTAAATAAAACATCATTTCTCAATCCTTTATTATGGATGTGCATACCACTCTCTGAAGCTTTCATTGAGGTATTTTTTCAAATAGATATACCAAGCAGTCGATTTCCTTGTCTATGCTACCAAATTTTCCATACATGTCTCTAAAAAATTGGAATATACTCCTCCCACATTGATAGATCTTAGAAACTATTTTGGTTTTCATCTCTATTTCTAAATTTACCTCATCACTAAACCTACCTCATCACTTATGTCATGATATATTTTAAATGTTTCATTGATTAGTCTACCTACAAGGTATTTTAACCCTTCTCTCCATTGTTACAAGACTCTTTATTCAAGGCTAAGTTAGCAACATGGGGAAAGGTGCAGCCTATCTTGTAATCATGGCTCAAAATGGAAGCATGGACAAAGCATTTGAATTGTTTGACATTAATGTTTTCATATAAATGTATGCAAAATGTGGTAGCATTGACAAGCTAGTGAGCTTGTCAAGATAATGAGCTCACTCACTAGCCTTCCAATCTGGTAGGGTTGAGAAGGTAGGGGCAGCGTATTACTCATAGAAATAGGGTCTCACGGTCACCATGAGACCCCATTTCTATGAGCCATACCCTGCCCCTACCATCTCAACCCTACTGCAATGGCAAGCTAGTGAGTGAGACCCCAATGCACTAGGGTTGAGATGGTAGGGGAAGCGTATGCCTCATATAAATGGGATCTCACGGTGATATACATCATCGTGAGATCCCATTTATATGAGGCATACTCTTCCCCTACCATCTCAACCC
Organism: Sequoia sempervirens; assembly: GCA_007258455.2. NCBI lineage: Eukaryota > Viridiplantae > Streptophyta > Pinopsida > Cupressales > Cupressaceae > Sequoia > Sequoia sempervirens. Next base: position 33,570 of record VDFB02147224.1, on the reverse strand, counting down.
TATCGCATTGGAAATCTAGTGAGTGATCTAGCTTGCCAACGCTCCACTAGCTTGCCAATGCGGTAGGGTTGAGAAAGTAGGGGCAAGGTATGCCTCATAGAAATGGGGTCTCGCAGTGATGTACATCACCATGAGACCCCATTTCTATGAGGCATACGCTTCCCCTACCTTATCACTGTGAGACCCCATTTCTATGAGGCATACACTACCCCTACCTTCTCAACCCTACCACATTGGAAAGCTAGTAAGTGAACTAGCTTGCCAACACTCCACTAGCTTGCCAATGTGGTAGGGTTGAGAAGGTAGGGGCAGCGTATGCCTCATAGAAATGGGGTATCATATCATTGTGAGACCCATCACTGTGAGACCCCATTTCTATGAGGCATACTCTACCCCTACCTTCTCAACCCTACTGCATTGGCAAGCTAGTGAGTGAGCTAGCTTGCCAATGCTCCACTAGTTTGCCAATGTGATAGGGTTGAGAAGGTAGGGGTAGTGTATGCCTCATAGAAATGGGGTATCACGGTGATATAGGTAGGGAAAACATATGCCTCATAGAAATGGGGTCTCACGGTGATGTATATCACCATGAGACCCCATTTCTATGAGGCATATGTTGTCCCTACCTTCTCAACCCTACCACATTGAAAAGCTAGTGAGTGAGCTAGCTTGCCAACGCTCCACTAGCTTGCCAATGTAGTAGGGTTGAGAAGGCAGAGGCAGCATATGTCTCATAGAAATGGGGTCTCACAGTGATATATATCATCATGAGACCCCATTTCTATGAGGCACATCACTGTGAGACCCCATTTCTCTGAGGCATACGCTGCCCCTACCTTCTCAAACCTACCGCATTAGCAAGCTAGTAAGTGAGCTAGCTTTCCAATGCAGTAGGGTTGAGAAGGTAGGGGCAGCGTATGCCTCATAGAAATGGGGTCTCATGGTGAATACACCGTGAGACCCCATTTCTATGAGGCATACGCATATCACCGTGAGACCCCATTTCTATGAGGCATATGTATATCACCATGAGACCCCATTTACGTATATGGAGGGACACCATATGTACCATAAGTGAATATGGAGGGGCACCATCTACCGCAAGTGAATATGGTTGGACACCATCCACCGTATGTCAAGTTGAGAGTACATCGTCACTCGGATTTGACGAAGAAGGTATGCCATCATCCCCACATGAACCTCAAGGTATCTCTTCTACTCCACCCTCTATTGAAGGTACGCAATCTAGCCCGCCTCGATTAAATATTGATGAAATTCCTAATGTTGAGATGTATGTACCTAGGAGAACACCACCTATAATTTTTCATAGAAAGCCAAAGTATTTCATTAATATTGATGAGAATATTTTTCAACACATGGAAGGTAAGATTTCAGCACACACTTGTAAAAGATATGATGATAAGATTTGGAAATTCTTCTTTCAAAGGCTAAATGAGACCACAAGATATCAACTATTTGTTGAAATGATGCGGGGTATAAAGTATAGAAATATCATGAAGACTCTTGGGTTGAGAACATTGAATGCATCAAGTGAAAACACTATTGTGAAGAATCTAATGGATGCTTATGAGAGTGTGGGTAAGACCTCACACTCAAAGGATAGTAATGTCACCCGACGTGTCATTACATCGACTTTGGTAAGCAATCAAACAAAGAGAGCTCATCTCATTAGAAAGACAAGTTAACCAATGAGAATTAGTAGAAAAACTTTATCAAAAGTCATTCAAAGGTCGAAAAGAATCGAGGGCACCAATTCAAATGAATTATAGGAATTCTCGGGGAGACTACCACAAAAAGATTAAAAAGTTGTTGAAGCATTGAGAACACTAATTGAAGAGTATTTGAAGAATAACACAAGGCCATCTCCAAATCAAAGGGATGTGGTAAGAAGGAGAATCGATAGTTGAAACCGTGAGCCACATCCAAAGCATTTTTTGGATATGACTCAAACCCAATTTTTTTGTAAATTTCAAAAGGATTATCCTCAAATTAGTATTTTTCAAATATTTTTTGAAATGCTTAAACCTTTTTATGTCAAGAAAAATCACACATGCACTACTTGTTGTTGTAGACTACATATTGAATTCTCTAACCATTATGATTTTTATAGTTCTATATGTTTATATTTGCATACTAACGATGTTTTGCAGGATTATGGCATAGAAGCCCCACCAAAATATTCAAAAGAGTTCTTATCAAAACATTTATGTGAAATAGAGGATGGACAAATATTCTACAAGACGACATGCTTGGATGGTTCATGTGAGCATTGTGGTGGCTTGCAACGTATGCCAGTATGTCAACATATGGAAAGCACAGATTGGGTGGGATAGAAACTAGTAGAGTTCAAGAAGTATAAAATAGTGGCATACACTACAAAATATGGATCTCAAGAAAAAAGGTGTGGTTTGGTTATTTAGAAGATTCCAGTGTATTGGTTTATGTCCATGTTTCGTGACAATATAGTGTATGAGTATGCAAGGCATACCAATAGAGCTCGATGGTTGGACACACAATTCAAGATATGCAAGGAAACCTTTCTAGTTGGAAGCATAGTATCAGTGGTTGACTTTGTAGAAAACTACACTCTACAGCCACAGCATGAGGTGCAGTCACAGTATTACAACTCCACACTTGTTTCGATATTTGTACATATAGCATTCATTCGTGCAACTAATAGTACAGAGGACCAAAGGAAGGTATTGAGGGAGTATCACTTTTATATTAGTGATGATCGCACACATTCTCCAGAGTTCGTGCAAGGTTGCTTCCAGATGTTCTACAGTGATTTTGCTTAGAGGTGCATAACATACAATCGACATATAATATGGTCAGATAATTGTGCAACACAGTTCAAGAACTCACACATGTTCTACTAGTTGAGTAGGATGCATATCATTACAGGTGTTCAACATATGTGGAACTTTTGTGAGGATAGACATGGAAGGGGGGAGCATCATGGTGAAAGAGCATGCATGAAAAGAGCATTAGAACGAGAAGAGTTAAAGTATAAAGATAGTGCAAAGTTGACAAATGCAAGATCAATCGTCTAGTGGTGTAATGCTTTGATGGTTCTAGGTAATGAAGGTATGTCTTCAATTCATAGATTTTTTTGGATGATGGATGATACTAACATTGCACCATATGAGGATTATTGTACACTAAAAGGATCGAGTGAGCTACACTCTTTCCTTAGCTCAAATGCAGGTTCATGGATTATCGATACACGGAAGATGGCATGCTTTTGTTCTTCATGTACAATGCAAGCCTAGAATGATTGTGAGTCAGGGGAGTGGGTTGAAAAATGGTTGACAAGTTATCTTAGCCCACTTCACATGTATCGCCCTCTGACGGCATTAGAACTAACACAAATGGAATCATTGGTCGACTTTGACCATGCATCAGATCTAGTTCAACCAGGTAATATATTTGCTTGCTTAGTTTTTGAAATTCCATATTGTTATATTACTTTGTAGTGTATTTGTAATGTTGACTAATTTCAAGAGATTTTTTGCACATATCAATGCAGGGCATGTTTATGCAGTTATTGCAGATGAAGACAATGAAGAGGGAACAGACTATTACTTGTGTTGTTGTGTTGAGGCCAAAAATAAATTGGAGGCCCCAGTTATAGATGGAGAAAACATTGAATACCTTATAGGCTCAGTTGTTATTACTGGAACGTGGCTTAGAAGGTACCCACATAAGAGTGTTAAACATTGGTTGTTTCAGTAATTTGACACGCATCGTAAGATTCTTCATTACTCGAACCTTGTTGTGGCATCCAATGTTCATTTGACCAATTATGAGGGTAGACCTTTGAACAAGACCTTGTGGAAGGTCTGTGAGTTTGACTGAGGTAATACTTGACACAATAAAGAGTAGAGCAGACCCAGATGGTTCGTTGGATTAATTTGTAAGTATGTACATCGGTTCTTGTTAATTTATACTTGTATGCACGTTAATTTTTTTTATTCCAATGCTATCATCTTCTTTTACTTTTTCTATTTGTAAGTAACCTACTAAAAATTGATTGGTGTCCTTTTGCAAAAAATACAAATTTAAGAGCCATCCAAGAAAATTTCAGCTCAAAAAGCAATGAAACATCCTTATTTTGATGATATTGACAAATCTCAATTATGATTTTAAGCCATTATAAAAGTGTGTGCGAAGCTTGGTGAGGGAATTTCAAGTTATTCATTTGAAGTTAACCTTATCATGAGAACCTATGATGTAGACATTATAAGAGCATCTCGAATTTCAAGTTATTCTATTCATGAGAGATGTTGTGTGCAATAGGTATCTTGGAACTCCTAGTGAAGATGTATGACTAGGAGTGACTAAGTTGAGAGACTAGCAGTCCTATCTATAAGTTCCTTCCATCTATTTTCATTTCATTTCAATGTTGGATGCTCTTTATTTTTCTTCTTTTACTTTGCGTATTTGTATGTAAACTAGTAAAAATTGATTGGTCTCTCATTGTAGAAAGTGTTGATTTATGAGCATTCGAAGAGAATCTCAGCCAAAAAAGCAATGCAACATCTTTATTTTGATGATCTTGACAAATCTCAATTCTGATTTGAAGCCATTATAAAAGAGTGTGTGAAGCTTACTGATGAAATCTCAAGTTACTCATTTGAAGTTAACCTCATAATGAGCACCTATGATGTAGAAATTATAAGAGAATCTTGAATGTATGAGTGAAATTGTAAAAGATCTATGAGAATGGAGTACCTAAGTCATTCTAATGAGATTTACTCAAATATTGAAATTTTGGATTTCATGTTTGGTGCAGGAGCACCTTGTTCTCTAAATGCCTTCAATAGGAAAATTTGCAAAATTTGAATTTTCAAATGTAAACAATGTGAAAAAGGTCATATGTAATGTATTGAAAGTCTCAAAAAGGTCATTAGATGATTAGAGAAGTGATATTGCACAAAAGTTGTCATTTGGTGTAAAAATACAAAACTTGCATTAGTCGTACAATTGCAAAAATATAGAAGATGAAGAGTCATCTTGTTAGAAAGGGCAGTTAGTCGATGGAAGATGTAGGAAATATTCATAACTGATTGGAATAGCTATATAAAGCATTGTAAATGCATGGAAAAGAGCATAACTTATATTCTTGAAGAAATTAGTCAATAAAGGACCATGTTTTCTATATTTGCAGCACTTTTCCTTTTTTGTTTCAAGCTTGTGTGGATTGTACAACACCTTATAGTTTGATTGTTGATTAATTAGTTTTCTTCAAAGCAAGGAGTTAGCTTACTTTTGAAATTATTTTGAAGTCTTTTAACTTAGATTTGATGAAATAAGAACAATTTTATCATAACTGGTTTGTAAGCCTCAATAAGGGTTTTGAGAGTCCATTAAGCGAAAATATTTTCATTCCACCGATGTAGGGTTAAGTAGGTTAGTGGAATATTGCAATTAGGTGTTTTTTAATTTGAATATGTGTGTAGAATCAGGGGAAGACAAGAATGTGAAGTTTTTTGTTGCTCTAGATAAATTTCTAAGTTTTCACACAAGAAATGGTGCCTACAGTCTAGGGTTTGGAGAAATGATAGTTGCAAAGGCTTGATGGTGATTTGATTACTATATGAAAACATATTCCAACATGTCTAAGGCATTTACAAGTTTCTATGAGGTTTGGTAAGTGGGTTTTTAATAAACCTCAGTTTTCTTGAGCCTACAAGGGCATTTGATGAGGGTTTTGTTGTTTGATGTTATATTGAAACTATTAAACTATAAAAGTGGAAGATTTGAAGATTTTGAGACTTGATACACTGCTGCCCGAGGTTATTTTATGGTTTGGAGTTGATTTCTTGATAGTTGCTTCACAAAATTGACCTAATTTGAGGCACTTTCTAACGAATAGTTTATTATTCTTAGAAACTTTCCAAAATAACTTCTTCAAAGATTTTGTTATGTATTAGTAGATCAAAATGGGTTTCTAAATATGTATTGGGCCTGTGGAAACACAAAGAGATTGAAAAAGAATCACAAAATAAGCAAACTACATTGTCCACAAGGCCAATTAGGCCAAATTAACAAAGCAACCCCCCTTTATTCTTCCTATCACATGCAAACCACTCTTGTGTAGCATTAACCAGTCTTCCAAACCACCAATTCCTCAAATTTTAGGGCGTGATAAGCCTTCTAACATAACAAACCTCAAAACCCTCTTCTTTCACAAGTTAGGCAAGGGTTTATTGAAAAACCTTACTCCAAACCTTCCCATAGCCAACCAAAACCTGAAACACCTTCAAAAAGGTCTGCAAAAACTTAAAATTTTAAGAGATATTGCTGCCCCCAAAGATTTATTCAAACCCTAGCACTAAACCACCATTTTCCACTCAAAAATGCACCATTTGACATCTAGGGAATCACCTAAAAACCCTCGATTTGCCTCCCTTGCACACAAAACTTTGCACACATATTTTATAACCCTAAATAAGCCTTTCCATTGAGTTACAAAATCATACAATGGGTGGATGGCTTAATATGACATTTTAATGCACTCAAAACCCTTAAAATAGGGTATACAAACCAACCCTCAATAATTGGCTTCTAAGATGCACAAAATCAATTGAAATACAACCAAACCAAACTAAAATGGAGTTAATTCTGCTGCCCACCAGATTCCATCCAAAAGAGAGCACAATCACCTTGTACCGAACTGTACATTTCAAGGAAATATCAAATTTCTGGTAAAAATACAAAAAATTACAAGGAAACAATGAATTTTATTGATCTTCTTCTAAGTACATGGTACATTTATGCTAGGAATGGTCCTCTTTCACACCCAAACATGCAGAATCACTATGAGCTACGTTCAACCGACTCGATCTCTTAAGGGTCCAAAGTGCAAAAGGGCAACAATCTCAACAATCTTTGACGGGGTATTACTTGAAAAACATGGCACTTACGAAATCTTTGTCTGAGCCTACGAGATGAAGTTGGCCCCTCTAAAAAAACCTCTCTCAATTTTTGTTATCTTAGAGTAGTTTTCCTATGGTGTCCAATTTTCACTTGATGGAAAAAGTGTCAAATGCAAGCAATGCAAAGTTGCAAAGTGGTGTAAATTTTGTTTTGCAACTTGTGTGACCAAACAGATTGTTCCAACACATCTGAATAGGTATGTTTACACTAGGAATGGTCCTCTTTCACACCCAAACATGCAGAATCACTCTGAGCTACGTTCAACTAGATCGATCCCTTAAGAGTCCAAAGTATAAAATGGTTGCAAACTTAAACATGTTGTTACTCGGATACCGCGATGCTTAGAAAATTTTCATTTGATCCTATGGGATCATGTTGGGCCCCTCTACAATAATCTCTCTTATTTTTTGTTATCTCGGAGTGGTTTTTCCATGGTGTCCAATTTTCACTTGACGGAAAAAGTGTCAAATACAAGCAGTGCAAAGTTCCAAAGTGGTGCAACTTTCGTTCTGCAACTCACGTAACCAAACAGACTATTCCAACATGTTTGAATATATATTTTTATGCTATGCATGGTCCTTTTTCGCACCCAAACACATGGAATCGCCCTGAGCTACATTCAACCAGATTGATCCATGGTGTCCAATTTTCACTTGACGGAAAAAGTGTCAAATACAAGCAGTGCAAAGTTCCAAAGTGGTGCAACTTTCGTTCTGCAACTCACGTAACCAAACAGACTATTCCAACATGTTTGAATATATATTTTTATGCTATGCATGGTCCTTTTTCGCACCCAAACACATGGAATCGCCCTGAGCTACATTCAACCAGATTGATCCCTTAAGAGTCCAAAGTAAAAAATGATTGCAAATTTCAGCATGTTGTTACTTGAATACCACAATGCTTAGAAACTTCTCATCTGATCCAATGGGATTGCGTTGGTCCCCTCTATAATAACCTCTCTTGTTTTTTGTTATCTCGGAGTGTTTTTCTCGTGGTGGCAAATTTTCTCTTGATGGAAAAAGTGTCAAATGCAAAAAGTGCAAAGTTGCAAAGTGGTACAACTTTCGTTCTACAACTCGTGTGACCAAACAGACTATTCCAACACATTTTAATATGTATTTTTACACTAGGAATGGTCCTCTTTCACACCAAAACACACGGAATCACTCTGAGTTATGTTCAACCAAATCAATCCCTTAAGAGTCCAAAGTACAAAATGGTTGCAAACTTCAGCATGTTGTTACTCGGATACCGTGACACTTAGAAACTTCTCATATGATCCTATGGGATTATGTTGGTCCCCTCTACAATAAAATCTCATGGTTTTTGTTATCTCAGAGTGGTTTTCCCGTGGTGGCGAATTTTCACTTGATGGAAAAAGTGTCAAATGCAAGCAGTGCAAAGTTGCAAAGTGGTGCCACTTTCATTCTGCAACTCCTGTGACCAAACAAACTGTTCCAACATGTCTGAGTAGGTATTTTTATGCTAGAAATGGTCTTCTTTCATACCCAAACATGCGAAGTCACTCTGAGCTATGTTAAACCAGATTGATCCCTTAAGAGTTCAAAGTGCAAAATGGTTGCAAACTTCAACATACTGTTACTCGGATACCGTGATGCTTAGAAACTTCTCATCTAATCGTATGAGATTTTGTTGGGACCCTCTACAATAACCTCTCTCTATTTTTTCTATCTCAAAGGAATTTTCCCGTGGTGGCAAATTTTCACTTGGAGAAAAAGTTGTCAAATGCAAGTAGTTGAAAGTTGCAAAGTGGTACAAATTTTTTTTTGCAACTTGGGTGACTAAACAGATTGTTCCAACGTGTCCGAATAGGTATTTTTATGCTAGGAATGATCCTCTTTCACACCCAAACACGCGGAATCGCTTTGAGCTACGTTCAACTAGATCAATCCCTTAAGAGTCCAAAGTGCAAAATGGCTGCAAACTTCATCATATTGTTACTTAGAAATCGTGACGCTTAGAAACTTCTTGGCTAATCCTATGGGATTTCATTGCGCCCCTCTACAATAACCTCTCTTGGTTTTTGTTATCTCAGAGTGCTTCTCTCGTGGTGGCAAATTTTCACTTGATGGAAAAAGTGTCAAATGCAAGCAATGCAAAGTTGCAAAGTGGTGCAACTTTCGTTTTGCAACTTGTGTGAGCAAATGGATTGTTCTAGTGCATCCAAATAGGTATTTTTACGCTAGGAATGATCCTCTTTCACACCCAAACACACATAATCACTCTAAGCTATGCTCATCCAGATCGATCCCTTAAGAGTCCAAAGTGCAAAATGGCTGCAAAATTTAGCATATTGTTACTCAAATATTGTGACACTTAGAAACTTCTCGTTTGATCCTATAGGATCACGTTGGGCCCCTCTACAATAAACTCTCTTGATTTCTGCTATCTCGGAGGCATTTTTCAATGGTGGAAAATTTTCACTTGGGGAAAAAGTTGTCAAATGCAAGTAGTTGAAAGTTGTAAAGTGATGCAACTTTCGTTCTGCAACACATGTGACCAAATAGATTATTTGAATGCATCCGGATGGGTACGTTTATGCTAGGAATGGTCTTCTTTTGCACCCAAACATGTAGAATCGCACTGAGCTATGTTCAACTGGCTCGATCCCTTAAGGGTCCAAAGTGAAAAAGGGAAGCAAACTTTGACAGGCTATTACTCAAAAACTATGACGCTTACAAACTCTCCATCCGAGCCTATGAGATTCTGTTGGGCCCCTCTATAATAACCTCTCTCAATTTTTTTTTATCTCAGAGTCGTTTTCCTGTGGTGTCCACTTTTCACTTGATGGAAAAAGTGTCAAATGCAAGCAATGTAAAGTTGCAAAGTGGTGCAACTTTCATTTTTCAATTCGTGTGACCAAAAAACTTGCTCCAATGTGTCTTGATAGGTAGGTTTATGCTAGGCATGGTCCTCTTTCGCACCCAAACACACGAAATTGCTCTGAGCTACATTTAATCGGCTTGATCCATTATGATGGCATGCAAAACAATCAAAAAGAGAAACATACACACGATGGTTGAGATGTCTGAGTTTTTCACACCAAAAGTGTATGATCATTGGTGCAAAGCACCCGAATCCTCCATTTGATGAAGTAGGTCTATTTTAGTGGTTTTAGTCATGATAATGTTAAATAAGGCCATGATAGGCCATTTTGTAATGTTGCTTTTAGTTTTGAGTTAGTGTGGGGTCATTTGAGTCAATTATGTAAGTAGGGTAGGGAGTAGGAATAAGAAAATAGTATTGGTAAAGGCATTGGAAGATATTACTAACACCACCCCTTTTGAAAATTCAGAATTTAGGCCTTACAAGCAAGGCTAGATGAGGTGAAAAGAAGAAATTGCTTGAGAGTAAGTTAAAATAGGTTGGAAATAGGGTGAGGTTGTGGATTTTGATGTGTTCAAAAGGTTTTCAAGGACAAGGGAGGTCAAAAGTATGTTATGGCATGATGCCCTAGTTGGGAAAAGAGTGGTTTTGAATAAAAAAGAGAGGTTTGAGGGAGTAAAAGTGGGTAAAGTCAGGGGGCAACATAATTTAGTGGTCAATTAAGTTTTTACAAGAAGAATGAAGAGTGTTGGAAGAGGTTTTGAGGTTGTATGAGGTCTAGATATGGGGTTTTCAATAAACCCTAGTGAAATTTGAGAAAAGTGAGGGTTTAGAGGATAGTGGGGTTAGAGGGCCAATTGTGCTCTAAAAATTGTGGATTTTGTGGATTTATAGATTGGTAAATTCTTCCCAATGGTGTTTTTCAATTGGAAGAATGATTAAGAGGGTGTTTCTTTGTTAAATAGACCTATTTGGGGGTCTAGGACAACATTGAAGCACTAGGTTGAGGGTTTTGTTTCAAAAGAGTCTCATGGGATTTTGAGCCATGTGAAAGTATGTGTTAAAGGGTATTTTAAAAGAATGAGGGTTGGAGAGATTTTAGAGAATTTGAAAGCTATGTCAAGAAAGGTAGGTCTGCTGACCTACTAGAGAGACTGGGTGAAAAACTAAAAACAAGCCAAGATAGTGATTTGGGGGAAGAAAAGTGGTTGGAAGTTCTTTGTATGGTGAAAGTGGATTGAAGGCCTCCCTATCATTTCATCAATCATCCTCAAGTCTAGCAAGTGCAATACATTTTTCAATTATCCTTCTTGCCCTTACAACAATATACAACCAATTGTAAATGTGTACAATGGTGGAACTTTGAAACATTTTATTTTTTCTCAATTAACAACTTTGGTTGTGAAACATTTTTTCATTTTCATTTGAAATGATTTTCTATGCTTGAAAATTGGAGTCTAAGAGAAACAAGTGACGCTCAAGCACGTACATTTATTATTTGGTGTGATAAATAAAGTTTCCACCATTGAGTCCATTTCTTATTTGTATTATAAATTATAACTTGCTTTCTCCTAAATCCATTTCCTATACAAGAAATAATATTGCAAAAAGTTGGCATAAATATTTCGATGTGTTTATATGGTGATGGATCAAGAACATGAAAATTCATTCTGCACTATGAGGACTATGCTATGAAAATGTTTAAAGACTATTCAAGATAAATGTTTGTATGATAATGTGTCAAGAAGTTAACTACTTCATCTACTATGAATATTATGTTTTGCAAGTGTTGTGAAGATTGTGTATCATTTGCTTAATTGAGTTGTTCCAATCAAAGGATTAAATACATTAGAATCATTTTATAAATTATTTCATGGAATACCAATTGAAAACGTGTTTTTTGCTTTTAGATAAAGTTGTTTAGCATCAATCAATTAATATTCAAGACAAACCATGAAGGATAGCAATGATCAATGTTAGGGCTAACCAATTAATAAGTATACACGTGAATAATTCAAGCATGTACATGTGAATAAGGGAAGCACAATTACTCAAAAACATGTAAGCCTTGAAGTATACACACGAATACATAGTATACACAAATTAATACAAAGTATATGCATGAATACAAGTTATACACATGAATACACATAAGTCACAAAGTATACATTGGAATACATGTAAGTCACAAAGTATACATGTAAGTTGTAAAGCATACACTTGAATACATGTAACTCATCTATTGAACCATAGATTTATAATGCAAATATGAACACCATCGATAAAAAAGATTTGTATTAACCAAATATCTATGTAGACATACATCAATATATGTTGATATAAGTATAAAATATAGGTACAAAATAGCCATATAGGCTTACGAGAATTCCATATAGGCATACAATGTCAAATATATCCAATACAAAATATGTACAAAAATGCCATATAGGCATACAACAAAGGGCTCTAGAATCAAAAGTCATTGCTCTCCATGCTCTCGAAATAAACTCTTGCCCTTTGCTTGTCGATCGGATGGCGATACATCTGTCACTCGTTTATGTTGCAGTCGAGGAGTGCTCCTGGTGCTCCTCCTAGGGTTTATTTCTTAGTCAAGTCTTATCTATTACAATAAGAAGTAAAGACATTAATATATAGACATTACATTAAAAAAATGATATATTCAACAAAATAATCACTTACCGCCTGTATACCTTGGAATTTATGCTGTTCTAAATGTGCAAAATAACTTTAAAATGCAAATGACAAAATACCAAGGACACCTCAAGATTAGCCAAAAGAGTGATAAACAATAAGGAAAATGGATGAAATAAGACACAAACGATTTCACCTTCCTTGTTGTTGATGTCTCCTTGATTGGCCCTTGTTTAGAATTGACTGTGTGCTCCTTAGATGATTGTTTGAGTGACTAGATGCAAGATTAGATGTGCAAATAATTAACAAAGATGGCTAAATGATGGCAAAGGATTGAGGATTCAAATGGGCAGCATGTAGTTATGAAAATCCAAAGTGTTTTGAGAAGGCAAATTGGCAGCATAAGGTTGCTCCAAATGAAAGTGTTGAAAATGCCCTTGAGGAGGGGGTATTTATAGGAGAACTTGAATTCTCTAGGGAATTCAACGGTTAAGATTGCTCCAACAAGGTCAAGATGAAGGGCTATGGTGGGTTGAGAACCCACAAGCCCTCACATCTTGACATGTGGAGGGTGAAGTGGACAAGGGGATATGAGGTGGAGATGAGTTGTCAAGAAGGTACATGAGGTGGAAAAAGGACATGCACCTTGGGGAGTGAGAAGATTTCCTCAAAAAGGGATTCTTTGTCCCCAAATGGGAGTGACAAGGACATTTGAGGAATTTTGGAATTCCTCAAAAATCTACATGGGAAAAGGAAAGGTGGTTGGGGATATAAATGTAAATTAAAAATTCACATTCATAGGATGATCTAGAGGATAAAAGGTGGGCTCCAAAAAGGTGGGACTTGGTCACATGTGGAGATTGTGACAAGTCCAAGGTTGGTCACATGTGGAGATTGTGACAAGTCCAAGGTTCTAGAAGCCTTGGAAGGATGGAATGTGAATTAAAAATTCACATATAAAAGAGGGGAATCTAGGAAGAATAAAAAGGAATTAAAAATTCCTTGGAGAATGATTAGGCTTAATTAATTATTAGAGGATAATTAGGGGCTAATTAGGATTAAAAGCCAACTTGCAAAAGTTGGAGGATGTGACACATCCTAATCAAGGATTAGGCATGTGCACATCCTTAATGAAGAGATTAGGAAATGGATTAGGATTAGATGAAAATGACATGTGAGGAATTAAATAAATGTAATATTTATTTAATTTATTTGATGAAAAGAGGATTAAGGAGGGTAAGGTACCTCGGATAAAAAGATGTTTAGATAAATTTGGATAAATTAAGTGTCCAAATTTGGATGTCTACACCACCATCTGAAGATCACTCTCCATGAGGGAAATATTTGGATGCCCATGCTGAGACATGTTGAAGCCTTGTATAAACCATCCAAATAGAAATTAAACTATGAATCAATAATGGTTTGATTTTTCACTAACATCTATAACAACGAATGTAAATTGAAATAAAGTAATTTTCCTCATACCTCCCCTATTAGAGCCATTGACGATTCTATAGCAGATGAAACACCGTTGTCCATTGCCATTTGAACATTCAGAGGTGTCTCCGCTTGCAACAACTGAAAATAAAACAAAAAATTATTCAATCATGAAAAAACTACAAGAGCAATCTACATCATGACTTATAATGTATGAGATAATGAACAAAATTTTGAGTACTTATTAAACTATATATTTTTTACTATCATGTTTACTATTTTCCCTATCCATATCTTGTTCGAAAGCACGTGTTTTTAGGCTTTTACCCATAATAGCAAGTCGGTGAACCGTTTGATAAAATGCTTTTATAGACATGTACGATAATTGTGGTGGCATAGAGAAGGCAGTGAACTATTTGAAACAATGCCTCAAAGAAATGGGGTCTCGCAGTGATGGAATGCCATTACAAACAAATGCACGTCATGGTATTCCATCACCATAAGACCACATTTCTTTCAGGCATTTTTTCAAATAGTTCATTTCCTTCTCTATGGTAAATTATTGCTTAATATTATGCTTTGATAGAAATTTTTCCAAGCATCCATAGTTTGTTGGAAAGCACCTATTTTAGGCTTTTAGCCATAGCAGCAAGGAAGTGAGTAGTTTGATAAAATGCTTTGGTACACATGTATGGAAAATGTGGTATCATAGAAAAGGTGGTGATCTGTTTGAAAGAAATGCCTCAAAGAAATGTGGTCTCATGGTGATGGAATGGCATTCCATCACCATGAGACCACATTTCTTCAAGTAATTTTTTCAAAACACTTTCCTTGTCTATGTTATTGCTTACTATTATTCTTTGATAGATTTTTCCAAGCATCCATAGTTTGTTGGAAAGCACCTTCTCTAAGCTTTTAGCCATAGCAGCAAGGAAATGAACTATTTGATAAAATTCTTTGGTAGACATGTATGGAAAATGTGGTAGCATAGAAAAGGTGGTGAGTTGTTTGAAAAAGTGCCTCAAAGAAATTGGGTCTCATGGTGATGGACATCACCATGAGACCACATTTATTTGAGGCATTTTTTCAAACAACTCATTGCCTTTTCTATGCTATTGCTTACTATCATTCTTTCATATATTCCTTCCAAGAATCCATAGCATTGACAAGGCAATGAACTATTTGAAAAGATGCCTCAGTAAAAAGTGGTCTCATGGAATGCCATGACAAGCAAATGCAATTGGAAGCTACTCCTACTTATTACTTATGCTATGTGAAGTAATTGCATCACTACTTATGTTGACTTTCTAAACAACTATATTGTAGTTGAAATTTTTTCATCTATCAACATCAAATTATTAGTTATGGAATGTGAATAATGCTTTAAGTTTGAAAGATGTGCAATGCAATGTAATCAACTATATGAATATAAACTACACAAATCTATTAAGTATAATTCATTAGTTAAACTCTTTATTCTATTGCATGCGTGTAGGTTTGACTAAATCCAGTAGCACTAGGAGGTGTTCCCATGAAACCTCCAATATTAGCCTATTCAACATCGAAAATCACATATTAAAATACCATTCATCAAACAATGCTATTAATATGTAATAAATTTATAATTTTTTACTAGTTACGTACCTCAATGGTAGGTGCAGTGGAGAAATAAGCAGGTGTAGGGCCAGTGTATCCAATATCAACACTGTGACCCTACAATTTTATTAAAATTATAAAACTAAATTAGTTAATCTTGCATTTCAAAATCAAAATTTAATAAATTAAATTCAATGAACATGCTAACTTTTACCTGAGTATCAATGCCATACACCTCGTGCAAAATGTCAGTTGCCCTCTCCATCTCCATAGCTGTAGACAGATCCTGCGTAGTATCCTCCTAAGTGTTGGTGGGGTCATATGAACAAGTCATCCCACAAGATTGACACAAATGGGTTTGAAGGCCACCACTCAAAGACTCCCTTGGATGGCACTGTAGAATAGGGTTGGCATGCTGGATGACACTCTGGGTCAAAGAGTTGATCACCTACAAAGTCTCTATGTCAGTACTCTCCTTCACGATGGAAGGGATAACAACGTGCTCATGAGGCGGCCTAGCGAGAGGTCGTCTCCCTTGCCACATAGGATCCAGCTGTGCATCGGATCTATCTTGAGCCGACCCCCCACCTCTCCCCTAAAAGTCCCTCATATCAAAATAGTTTGGGATTTTGTTCAATATGAACTCATAGTATAGTTTCCCAAGGAAATACTATGGAACTTCACAATTGTTACACAGTGGGTAATCAAAAACCATGTACCACCTATCATAAAAATAGTTCCTAATCTGTTAGTGGTGGCACCAATGAAACCTCTTCGCATTGAGGGTAATATTTTGATTTGTGTGTGGGTCATTGAATAATGAGCACAAATCACCTTTTGTAATTTTTAAATCCTTTACATCTTTATATGATAATTTATTCATGTAATAAGCCCTAGCCCCCTGTCTCCTATCTTGCCATCTAGTTATTTGTTTGCTAATTGAATCTACATTTTTTAACATTTTTTTCAATGAAGTTGCCAGGGTCATTCTTTCTGCAGTTGAACCATTTGGATTGCTCAACCTCTTGATTAAATCCTCAATTTTTCTTTTATTGTTCTCAATTTCACTCATTAAATTTTGTTGAGTGTTAGGAGGGTGTTGAGGGATTGGTGGAGGAGGTTGTTGTTGTGATTGATTAACTTGAGGATTTTGCTGTTGAGGATTTTGTTGATCTGCTTGCTAAGGATTTTGAGGGTTTGCAGGTTGATTTGCATCTCCTACAAATTCAAAAAATAAATATCAAATACAACCTAAAACTAACAAATTCAAAACAAAAAGCAAACAGTCCTTACCTCTCAAACCTCCTCATTAACATGGTGGCATCCTGGCAATGAAATAGCAACCGTTGATGAAGAAATTCGCAAAATAGCTCCTCCTAGAATGGGAGTGCGGAATAATGGGGTTTTGGCCGCAAGCAACAAACAAAACACAGTCACAAGTAAAAATGTTTTTTTTTCCTTTTTCTAGTTTTAATAGGTCATAACGCGAGTGTGTTATAATATGCTCATGTTATGGGCTTGTTATGGTCGAGCCTCAGGCTCGACACACCAAGCCATAACGCGAGCGTCTTATAACGTGCTCGCGTTATGAGTTTTCAATTTTTTTTCAAAAAGTGGCCACAAATTGGCTACCCATCTTCATGCACCCACCCAACAGACTAATACATAGCATTACAAAGCTTTGACAACACTACATTACAACATCGCATCATTGTATCCCAAACCATAACTTCTTATAAAGATCCTGATACTCAAATTACATGAACCTATAGCTTCATCCAAGCAATTTCATTAATTTTTTGAATAAAAAACAAGGAAAAAACCACACATCCATTAGAAATCAATGAAGACTAACAAAACAACCATTGATCATTTTATTAATAATTCATGAAATAAATACACCAGGAGAGAAATGGCTTTAAATTCACACAATTTTCTATTCAATTGCTAGTACTATTATCAGAAATTACATATGCATATTGACAAGACTCAAAAACCAAAGACAAAACTCTAAACTACTCTCTGTATTTTCATTACAAATTTTCTCTGTGATCAATCAATAACTTGTACATTTGGCTGTGAATTCCTTATAGAAATGAAGGAGCAAACAATCTTCAGGCTAGAATGTACACATGTCCAATTCTTGTTTGATCGATGCAACAGATATTCCCCAATGCAGTTACATCACATGGGACAAAAACCATTTACATTTATCGATGAAGATCTTGTCTCACCTTCCAAAAGGCACCTTTTAGTTGTTTTAGCAATATATCCACATGCTTTCAAAATTATGTCCATGTACACCAAGCTTGAAGGAAGAAAAGCGGATAAAAGCACAAAGTTGTGTCACACTTTATAAAGGAAATGACCAACACTGATCCAACTTTTAAACTTGAATCACTAAAAGTGGCATATATGTTTTGAATTTTGAAATGATGTAAACTAGTAAAATATGTATTTTTAGGTATATTTTATGTTTGTATTTAAAAATAAATAAATAAATAATTTTAAACTGGTTTTTAATAAATTAACACTATAATTTAGTTGTTGATAAAATGCTGAAAAATGAAGTTGCATGACTCATCAAACTTTTTATAGTAAATTTTATTTTATTTTTCTTTCAAATTTTTTGTGTGTATTTATAACTTGAAACTTTAGTGCATGGATGCATTTTTTTTCCAATTTTGATAAATATATATTTGTATATAAATATTAAAATGTGTGTGAATAAAAAAATAGTTGTTTCCATTGGACGTAAACTTTCATATTAAATATTTAAATATGAAATGGAAAAAAAATTATACCATCTTGAAATAGATTTTTTATCTAGTGCATCATATTTTTTTTGAAAAAATTTAATAAGTTTTAGTATTTTTCCTTGGCATGGTAATGAACCTAATATTTTGTGTTGATAACCTAGTTTTAGTAAAAATAAAATATAAAATATAAATAATAATTAAACTATTAAAATAAATGTATTTTTGAAAACTACACTTATGAATCCACAAAAGGGTATTTTTTATATTTTTTTTAAAAATGTTATTTACATTAGTAGGAGTTATTGAAACTTCAAGTTTTTCAAATAATTTTATTTTTTTGGTAAATTGGACTCAAAGTGGTGTTCCATATATTTTTAGCCAACAATTTTAGTTGAAAAAGTTGTGAAGTATCTAACTTAGCTAGAATGAATCTTATTAGATCATATGTTTGACCAAAATTTATTTTTAGTTAGAAATACTTAAATTCAGTTGTGCTAATAAGTTGGCTAAAAGTGTGACACAACTTTGTGCTTTTACCCAAGCATGAAATGAAGAAAGGGAAAAGGGACAAATTACCTCCATGTCTGCATCCCTATCATCAATTTTTAAACTAGAGAGAATACAATATTTTGACATTACTTTATCAAAGGCCTAATCTATATTACTTCCAGGCTCTGTATTGTATTCTCCCTTTTGTTACTCTCCATTGTTGTAGAATTTAGACCAAAATTGTACTAACCACCCTCTACAATAGCAGCCTAATCATCCAAGATATCTAGTATTTGTCTTTCCATGATTGAAATTCCTCTTTAGAGGGTCAATTGAATGTAATAACATTTTCAACCTTTTCTCTATATGGAGCATACTTAGTTACTACTTGGTTTGCCTCCTTATCAAATTTCTCCATGGAAATTCCTTCCCGGGCAAGCATATCCATGTTGTTCTTTAGCATTCTCATGTCAATCCCTTCACAAATTAGGGCTTCCTGCTTTGCAATTATATCACTTGTTTTCCCTTTCCAATCCTACAAAGATTTGATCTCACCATTTTCCTTCAAGATGTTAGGAAGGAGACCAAAATTCATCTATCAAACCCTCTGACCAACTCTCTTATTTTGGCCTCCAAAGGCTGAATCTTTCGTCGGAATTCCTTAATTCCATTCACAAGTCTAAGTGTAGGTTGGATATTTTTTGGCTTGTTTATATCATGCTTGGATCCCACAACCATTAGCCTTAAATCTTGGAGTCTAGGAATCTATTTTTCTATAAGTGGGATTGCCACTTCCTTGTCTCTATCAAAATTCTTCACAACATCAAACATGGAAGAATAATTAGCATGGATGTTGATCAATCTCTTATCAATTCCCTTGTTTAGATGCTCCAATACTGAAGTCATTCATATTGCTGATAAGGATCTTTCTGTCATGTTGATTACACCTTTCTTCATATGCCTTCAACTTCTCAAGTAAATATTCTTTGCTAATTTCTTTTGTCTGATGTTCCTCTGATGTACTTGGCTCTTCAACTGAAATAAGCACATTTCCCATGCTATAGGGCATAATTTCCAATTAAGTATATATGTGTGAGGAGTAGGGGAAAAAGGTGTTTGTGCTTGTGGTGAAGAGGGAGAAGCATAATCTGTTTGCATGGGCACAATTATTTGTATATTTTTCATTTTCTCTTTTAATAGTTCCATTTTAGTTTGTAGCTCCATAATCTTTTGTTTGCATTTTCCATATTCAACCAATAAATCATTGTACATATTTCTAAATTTCCCCTTCTCTATTGTCACAAATTCCATTGTTGCCTTTGTGAATTGAGCAACATTTACTGACATGGTGGTAGCTTTAATGGAAAAGATATCAGATACTCTCTTTATAATCAATCCCCCTCTATAGTCTATAGATGGCTCTACAACTTCTAGATTTTTTGTGTTTGAGGCTAGAGCCCAAATTTCCAATGTATCCCACTACTCACTAAAGGAAAACCCTTGCAATGTAATTGGTGCTTCCTCCTCAGAATTATACAAAGGCTTGTCATACCTCCTTACTGTGTTAAAAGAAATGGTGGAGGCTAGGTCCCATTCTAGAAATAGGAGGAGACCGCTCTTTTTGACTAGTTCCCTTCCCTCTTGTGTTGTTATGCCCTAAAAACTTTATTTCATCTCCTTCATGACTTGAGCCTATATGACCTGATCAGGCAGTTCTGGGTGTAGGCTCCTATTCTTTGCAATGTTATTAACATATTAATCTTTCTTTGCTCTCCAAGAAAATTCCATGAAGGCTAAGGACTTGAAAAATGAGTCATCATCCATGAACTGTTTACAAGCCTCTTCCTTGACATCATCTTTGTTTTTCATGCCAATGAGGTAGATACCTTGCTCAATCTAAGGCCCAATTGTTGTGGTACCATATCCCTAGGGGGAGAAGGCATACCCTGCTACATT
The DNA here is from genome assembly GCA_007258455.2 of Sequoia sempervirens. Classification (NCBI taxonomy): domain Eukaryota; kingdom Viridiplantae; phylum Streptophyta; class Pinopsida; order Cupressales; family Cupressaceae; genus Sequoia; species Sequoia sempervirens. Next base: position 12,868 of record VDFB02147224.1, on the reverse strand, counting down.
TCTTCCTTAGTGATAAGTATTTCATCTTTAGATTCCTTAGTATAGTCCACTAGGCCACTTGATTCAACCTTTTGTCTCTTAGGAGGTGGCTTCTTTGGCGGTGATGATTTCCTTGGGGTTGAAACAATAGCAATAATCATAGGACCAATTGACCGTGGAAGAGACAATGGTGGAATTTAATGTGTTGGAATGCACACTCCAAGTGTTATTAAGGTTGACACCTATAGGACACTTGTCTAATCATTTGTGCCACTTCATGGGGAACTTTTCAATCCACCTATGATGTGGATTGCCTCATCCTTGCCTATATAAGCAAGGATTTATACTCATTACATTTGGGTCGACTAAATACAATAGTTGCATATTGTTCATTGTGCTTGTCTCTTTATCTCCTAGATCACCTATTTCTAATATGGTATCAAAGGTGGATGGAGATATTTTCAAGTCTCAACCTGTGAACAATTTTATTGTTTTTAGTTAAAAATTTGTGAATGAGAAGCCATTTTTTTATTTTCCAATGAATTTGGCAATGGGGGTCATCATAATGGGGGTTTCATTTTCTGTTTTTTATCTTTTATTGAGGTTTGCAAGACATAAATTAATCTTTTCTTCTTAATCAACCTCATGGCAATAAACTTATAAGAACTCATAGAAAATAAGCTTGTAAACACACTCATATAAAGTGTCATAAATACTGAATGTGTGAAGGGAATTTGGAAAAAATATTGTACATACACTAAATTATAAAGTGTAATGGGGGATATGTCATCACAACATGAATTCTTGTGATTGTCACCTCATGTGAGTGTGCCTTGGAGCATACCTTGTACATCTCTACATTCCTTACACACTCTCGATCTTAGTTGTTCTGCCTATATTATCTTAGCATTAAGGGGGGACTATGATGTGTTATGCTAATGCTTCTTTCAATGAAGAAAAATCTTCTTTTTGGAAGGCCTCATGAACCTTCTATCTTGATCTCTCGAATGGGGGATTATTTCAATGGATCACAGTTTGAGATTCTAGTACTCCTAATCACAGTACTATCTATATAATCGACTTCATAGAGTTTGATAAACTTTGTGTACATTGGTTGAGCAGTGTTCATATGTTCACTCATGTAGTGTTTTTTGTCTCTCATCTTGATCCACATTACTTGGATATTCGTTGATTCTAGCAGACACCAGTTCATCATCGGTAGATTTTACAGCTTCAACATGCCTCGGGAGTTCTTCATCATTGTGTTCCTATCATCAAGGAACATATTTTTCAGAAGGTCTTAAATCCTTCTTCTTTCTCTTTTCGGACAAGATTTTTGTTCCCACTAGGTTTTCTCCTTTACTCCACTTTATGAGAATGCATTGTACATGGGTACCTAACATGGCCTCTAGTTGGGACCCATTTCTATCTAATTATACTTTTGTGATCTCCCCAAGTATCACTTAAGGGGGATGCTAGTGTGAATATTTAATGTATTCACTATACTTAAGTGTACTTAGGTATATGAGGTTATACAACTTCTTGTCTAACCAAATGTACAACACTTTAGACCTCTTGAGGTTACCAACTCATTTAGTTAACCTCATGAACATACCTTTTGTGGTTGGAATACTTTCTAACTCACCTCAAAGGTCACTCAACCGTTGGCACACAAGGTTGATGACTTGGTCACGGAGGTTGTTGGTTTGCAGACTCCAAGTGTTCCTAAGCTTGACACCTATAGAAAACTTGTCTAATCATTTGTGCCACTTCATGGGGCATTTGTCAATCCACCTATGATGTGGATTGCCTCATCCTTGCCTATATAAGCAAGGCTTTGTACTCATTAAATTTGGGTCGACTAAATACAATAGTTGCATATTGTTCATTGTGTTTGTCTCTTTATCTCCTAGATCTCCTATTTCTAATAATTATCATAATTTGCATGTACCCTTCTCTGAGATAGTGAGTCTAATTAGGTCTTTTGTATCTTGTTCCTAAAGTTTTCTTTGCTTCAGTGTTTGCAAGTCAATAGGCAGTGATCCTTAAACTTCATTGTAACCTTTTTAAGCAGTGATATTTTATATTGTGAGTTAACTCTCACCATGGTTTTCCCTCATTAGGTTTTCCACGTAAAAATATTGGTGTTATGGTGTGGTGCATGTTTTCCTTTTTGTTGTTCTTTCAGTTCATGTGATGTGATGTGTTATCTACATATGGGAATGTTTTATTTTTAATATATGTTGATTCGCCCCCCTCTCGGTATTGCTTTATGTTCAATAGAGATGGTGTAATTTAGGAAGAAAACTTGAGAGTGGGATTCACCATCAGAGAAGAGGGAGAGGGTTCGCCATAAGAGAAGTGGCAAGATGATTCACCATTAGAAAAAGGGTGAAAGAGAAAGAGAGGAAGCTCTAGATAAAGGAGTCAAAGTTGGATATGAGCAAGTAATTTCTAGAAAGAGTGGAGGTGTTAGCTAAAAGGAAAAGAGGTTATAGCCCTAGAAGATGCAATACACTTTCGTCAACTTTTGTAGAGGGTAGTTGGATGATTGGAGAATATTTATAGATTGGAAATGCCAAAAACCAAAGAAAGAATGTGAGAATAAAGATTATCATAGAATTACTAGTTAGTATTCTTGAAGAAGAATACTATTGTAACAAACGCAATTTGTAACTGTGTAGTTCATATTTAAATAAATTAAATAAGGTTTCATTGTTTAATGAATTTGTGCATCCATTGTATTTTATTAGCCGCAAGATCCACCAATGAATTTGTTTTCACTATGTTTGGTGGTGCAATGAGTTAAATTAGTAAGTGATAGGTTGTGGTTTCTTTCTCCACTATAAAAGCATAGTACATGACAACAACTCATGCTTGTTAGGAACTCATATGGCTTAAGAGATTATGTTTAGATGTTGGGCTAGAGGAAGGAGTTATTATGTTTAATTGCAATAAATAGAGTGTCATATGTTTGGAAAAGAACCCAACCCTTCATGCGAGGATGAAGCATATTGTTGTCTAGTACCATTTTGTTTGAGATATGGTAGAAGATGGAAGGGTGTTGGTAGAAAAATTTGACAGTTTGAAGAATATTGTAGATTTGCACTAATTAATCCACTAAGCATAGGAAAATGTATGTCATGATATGATTCTATGGCCCTCTCAACCCCTACCAACTAGATAAATGGTGTTGATACTTCCTTTTGTCTTGCAATGTGTTTGACAAGTGGGAGAATTTTGGGGTTAAGATTAAAAAAGGTGAAACTTTTAGATATAAAATGGAAAGACTCAATTTTGGGCTATAATCTTAGTTTCTAGCCAAAATAAAAGTTCTTGATTGCTCAACACCTCTTATGGGGTTCCCATTGAGTAGATATCTTAAAATATTTTAATTTTTAAAAAGGGTCCCAATTAGCCCATCGAATCAAAAGTAATGGCCTCTAGAAGTTTGTGTAGGAAATGGAAAGATTTGTTGGACATATAAAAGAGTTGTAAAGTTACACCTATTGACCAACCAACGATGTGTATTATGAACATCATGAGAATTTTTTTTGGGAGATAATTTGGGTGCCACTTTTGGGTGGTTTTAGCTTATATGCTTCTAATTACCTTTAGATGGTTTCATGTTTTGTATCTCATATATATTAGGTGCTTGAGATGGAGATTGAGTGTAGATTTTTGTAGTTACTATTTAAGCTATAAGAATTCCTCAAAATCTTTGGTTGGTGGTACTCTTGTGAAGGCTTACTATGCAAGTGTATTATAATCATGATTTACGGAATAATACATTGAGCTTATTTAGAGTGGGGTTTTTCTCCCAAAAGGTTTTCCCAAGTACACATATGTTATGATATTTATTGTTTGTTTTCTATCTAAATGTATTTACTCTTTCTATAATTGTTAAAAGATTAAAGTTTGTGTAACACTCTCAAAATTTTAGTGTAGGAAGTATTTTTGTGTGCCCTTCTTCCTTTCATCCAAGGCATCCATAGTAGAAAATAAATTATGTGAAAACTCTTAAATGAACATCTATAGTAGAAAACACATTTAATGTGTCATTAATTGACATCAAGTAATATCTAGACATGAGAGGACTAAAGAGGATATCTAGTGCCTTCTTCAACTTCTAGAAATATAACAAAATCAAAATTTCCATCATCTACATATATAGGCCACCCACATGCTTACATAGATTGTTTTGAAATATTTCCTTGAGTTATAAATTCAATCAATCTACATATGTAGGCCACCCACATGCTTACATAGATTGTTTTGAAATATTTCCTTAGAGTTATAAATTCAATCAATCTATGGATCTTGGCTCTAGTGACTTGAACAATTCTTAAATGATGTCCATACACCAAATTCTATATAAGCTACTTATAATCAAAGATCATAATTAACATGATTAGATAGTCTTTCTATGAAGAGTTTATATCAGAGTTTAAATTCAAGGTGGTTAGTATAAAAATGTGATATCTAAGATTGAACCATAGTTTTTTAAAGATCCTCTCAACCAAACTAAAATAATTATATAAAAAAATATAATTTTATAATAATAATATAATTTTTTTTATATTCATAAAATTAAATATATCTATCCTCATTTATTTTTTAAATAATAATTATTAACTAATTATTATAAAAAATGATTGTAAATTAATTATATTTAATTGTTTTCATCCATTTATTATCATAAATTATTTATGCAAAGTATTTATATTTCTTAGAAGTAACTTTCTATAAATTAAAACGTGAAAATGTGGAATATTGGATTTTATTGAATGGATTGTTGTTATGGTACGAAAAAATTGACATCCTCCTCAAACTTTTAAAAGGACATAAGAAAAGTGGAATATACGATTATCCTTAAATTAGGGGAGAGGGCCCATAGTGGAGTGGGCTTCAATAGTGGGGATAGAAGTAGTCCTCATTGGGCCTCATAGTGGAGCATCTTAATATCCAATTGCAAAACACTTTTTATCCATAAAGTACACAAACTAACAAATCATGTGATGCCACATCAATGCACCAATAAAACATGACTTAGTGCACCACTATCGGTCTCACTTTTTTTTTTAGCCTTTTTTAATACCTTAACAAAAAAACATGCTGATGTGGCATCATCTTGATGATGTGACCCTTAAATTAATTTTTTTAAACAAGTGAGTTTCCAAATAAAATACTGTACAAAATTGAAACTGATTTGAAATTCCATGTAGAATCTTGAGAAACAAGAAATTAGGGTGCTCCACTATGAGACCCTCTCCCCTAACTTTACAATAACATGCCAGCTCTGAGGACGGGTCCTACATTAACATCCGACGCCTACGATTTATCTAACCGCCATATGGATGAGAATGCTTTCCACGCCATACGGAAAGTGGACAATTATCTGGCTTTGGAAATGATCTCCTCAGCAAACGCGTTCAAATTATTGTAAGACGAACCTCCTTCGCTGGCAGCGCATTTTACTAATTCTCGACATTTCAAAGCATTGTTTCTTAGCTGCTTTCCCTCTTCGCTTTCCATGGCCTTTCTGATACATCTCTCCGTCTCCTCCCTTCCCACGACCCCATCATCTCGCCTCTTCATTCTCACTCCCGTCTTCCAAACATCCATCACAAACTTGGAATTAGTGGGCTGATCGGTCCAAACTCCCAATGTGAGCATGGGAACGCCCAAGCTGAGAGCATCCATCGTGGAATTCCAACCGCAGTGGGTCATGAACACCCCCACAGATGGATGAGACAGCACCTCCAGTTGAGCACACCAATCCACCACCAAACCCCTTTCCTTGGTTTCCTCCATGAATCCCGCCGGCAATACTTCCGCAACGTGACCGTGTCCTGGAGGGGCCCGCATCACCCACAAGAAGTTGTGTCCACTTCGTTGAATTCCCACAGCCAGTTCTTGGATTTGTTCTGTGCTTAAGACCAGGATGCTGCCGAACGAAATGTATAGAACAGAGAGCAGAGGCTTCTTGTTCAGCCATTCCATGCAGTCGGCCGCCTTCCAGGGATTAGCCCCCACTTGCTTGTCCTCTGACTTTTGGTCCTGCAGAAAAGCGGAGGGTATGGCAGGGCCGATTGGAAGGAAAGGAAGAGAGGTTGATTTTATGGAATTGATGGTTTCAAGCTCTAGCTCATACACAGTATTGGCAATCACCCACGAGGCATCCTTCACGCTCTCCAACTGTCGCAGATAATAGTTGAGGAATCCGCTTGTTCCCATGAACGCCGAAGGTAAATCGGACAGTTTCAGCTCAGGAAGACCGGGGATGGAGACGGTTTGAGGCATTCTGCTACAATCCCACCCCTCTCCTGGAAAACAAAACCATCACAACTTTTCAAATGAAAGTTAAGTGGTGAGAGTTAGAGGATCAAAAAAAAGAGAGAAAAACAACTGAAAAAACCAAAACATAATTCAGTTTTCATAAAAAGATAGCACAGAGGTCGGAATCAGACCGTTTTGATAGTGCCGATAAATTGAGAAAACAGCGGCAGACTGTGTCCAAAACAGAGCCTGAGGAATCTCCAATTTATTTGCAACATTGCGAACCCACGGAAGAAAAGAATTGTAAATGATGCAGCAGACTGGAGGAGCGTCCCCAATGGCATGGAATCGGTGGATTAACTGTTCGAGTCCCGAGCCGTCCATGTTGTCCTGCATGTGCTTAAACACTGCGGGATTGACGTTTGAGTCGAGAGTTGAATCACCTTCGGGAAGACCGTCCGGAATGCATTCAAAGCGTATATCCAGCTTGAGCCGTTCCAGAGACTCCCTGGCCTGTATTACTTTGCGATGATTGAAGTTAAAAGTGACGAAGGTAACGAGCAGACCTGTGGAGGCCAAGGTCTTTGAAAACTGTAGCATGGGATTGGTGTGGCCTGTTGCTGGGTATGATATCACCACTACGTGTCCCTTCCTCTTCCTCCCATTCATATCTTCCTCTTGAAAGCATAACACAAGCAGAGAAACAGAGAAGAGCCAAACAGAGAAACAGATACGAGTGGCTGCAAAACAGAGCACTTAGCTCTCTGTATTCATATCCAATTTATAGAAAAATACACAATGAATTCTACGGCTACTAAGTCAAGCAGTTAGCTAAAACATTTATTGAAAGAAGGTGGCTTGATCAGATAAGAAGATGGCTTGCACAGTTGTAGGCCCTATCATGGTCAGTGCTGACAGAGTTAATTTATTCTAACACCTCCTCCCTCACTTCAATGCCTGCACAACCAGAAAATCAGAAGCAGAACTCAAATCACGGCTCCTTACCCACTAAAGAGCAAATTATATTGGCACGTTCTTGGACTTCCACACTCACCAATTTTATATGCATTACAGTTTTGAATATCAACTAAATCTGCACGCTTTGACTACAAAATTAACTTGAATGTTTTTTTAAAATCTAAACTCGTATTGATTATCAGAATTAATTTACTCATAATATACATTTTGAATACAGTTTTAGCGCTGAAGATTATTTTTCTTAGGCAAGGAAGGAATTGAATTATCTAAATCTTAGCAGCAATTGACAATCTATGAATATTATATTTGTCCTATATTTGATGTTAAAATACATTATTAAAACAAATGTTATCGTTTTTGTTTACTTGGATGCAATTTCTCTTATCTTCGCTTTAGCAAGTTGGTGATCAAATATTTCTTAATTCGTATTTCGTAGACACCACAACAGTTGTAGGGAGAGGAGGAAGAGAAGAGGGTGGAATGGTTGTGGATATTATCAAGTTTTCATAAATGTGTGCAATTTTTTTATGGCTGCTGTAAAGAGTCTGTAAAAACATAGATGAAATAAGAAAAGATAAGTAGTAATTAGTAGCTATATACATTTGTTTAATATGATAGGGAAAAATATCTAAAGCTGAAGATTAAATACATTGAGAAATGCAGGAGATTCATTCAGTGTGATCTTGGATATCATAAATGTTTAAGGGCCTTTCGAGGGAGATTATAGGGCCTTTCGACTTCTAATACAGATCTGATGTACCCAGAATACAGTGCTCTAATATGAGCATAAAAATGTCATCTCATTTGCCAAAGCTCAGTTGCCCTCCTTTATTTGTTGACTTCAATGTCTGGGTCTAAATTTAGAATTAGGTAATCACCAGATAGCTGTAATGGTCCTTTAAGGTGGTTAATGTCTGAGAATGACCACCTATCTAAGATAAGGGGTCATACATCTATGATCAGGGCAGTGGAAGAAAGCTATACCTCCCTTGAACATATTGTGATTCTGACTTTGCTGCATTGTTTCTTGAGGCAACATGAATAAAATTAGGTTCAATCAAATGTTGCACAGAAAATCTGTAAGAGAGCTAGTGTGTCAGTTGCAGCTAATACTTTGTGGACACTACTGCAACATGAGAAGTGGGGACATAAAAATCATCGAGAATGAAGATTGAATATCCAATGAATGCAACAAATTAAAGAGCTTGGGAAACCTACAATGAATAGGGTTATGAGGCACAGTAGTTGCTGAAGGTTTTGCAAATGTTGTAGCACTTTATGGGGGCCTAATTGTAAAGGAAAACCCTTGGTTAAGTGTAAACAAAAATTTCAAAAAATATTAAACAATTTTATTTAAATCCAAGGCATAGAAAACATAGTTTACCACTACATTACTGTTAACTCCTTTGGCAGTAAATAAAAAGCACCAAATTTACAGCCTTTGGATATAAAGAGAAAGAACAAAATAGGCAAGAAGAAGGTAAAGCTAAAGAGGAAGAATAAAACAAGCAACAAAAAGATGAAAACAGAAAATGGGGAATGTCACCATAAGTTTCATCCGGAAAAGCAAATTTATTTAGGTGAAGCTACTGAACAATTTTGTGCAGAACAATTCACAATTAGAAAGATTAAAAAGCATATATATGTAGTATTTTGCTTTTAAAAGAGGAACACAGTGAATAAGCAAAATGTCAAATTCAGAAACTGTGCAATCAACACAAAATTTACACTTGAAAAATAATATTCAAACAGATTTAATACATTTTGAAAGATACTGCATATCAATTTACACAATTTTAAAGAACAAAATTCACTGTTGTAAAGAGGTGATAAAAGTACACAAGAAAAAGGTCCAAAGGTTTTTTTGAAACAAGGGAAATCAGCACAAAAAGTCTTCAAATCAACTTAACTAACATCTCGATTACATGTTTACGATCAAATAAATTCCATATGAAATTTTATTTGAGTATATTCATTACATTGACAATGATTGGCATTGTATGAAGCTGGAATTATGATCATTCATTCCTAATATCTATAGTCTTTACATAGGCCCTTTACATGTGGTGGTTTTTTCATCTACCTACCAATGAATGATGATTTGTCCTTAATTACAAATCTTTGCCAAAGTTGGTTCCTGCCACGCAGTTTTTTTATGATCATGTAAGAAATTTTGTGTCATTATGGCGCTTGTCTCGAATCTATGGTTTTAATACACAGCTTATATATTCCAAAATTTAAAATCAATAATTAAAAAAAAAAAGACTATGCTATAGTTTATATCTATGGTCTTCTATCCTATCTATAAAATATTTGATCAATAATTTTCCATGATTTCCTGCGATATTTTGCTGCCAGTTTGTTACAGTTCTGAGTTTTAGCACCAATAAATAGAAATTAGATTGAGCATTGTGTCAAACTTAGAAACATGCCTGTATCAATTGGGCTATGGAGTCAAAATTAAAACTTATCGTGGTGCAGCCCAAAACAATTCTTATTTTTTCTTTTAAAAAATGATAGCTAAGTCTGGGAACAGCGGAGGCTTTTATGGCATATGGAGTTTTTGATAAGTATAATACCTCGTTCAACCAATCTCCAAATCTTTCAAAAAATTTGGCTGTCTAGGCCACACAAACTGTAATTAAAGTTTAACTAGATTAACTGCTTCAGAAAATTGTAATGGATTTTTCAAATGCAAGTTTGAAACTTTGACATGCATGTGTGCTCTGAGAAAATTCAAATCTGCAATGTAAAAATGAGGGGAAAATAGAAGTACTTATAGACAAAAATGCAAAATAAATTGTGTGCTTAAAGGCATCTTCAAAGGTATGCTAATTTTTTAGTAAAATTGGTGATCACATAGGGATTAGATTGCCTTTGTGTCTGGTTTGCAATTATTTGCAATTTTATTTAGATTTTTGCTTCCATGGTTGTAATCTACATTTTACATTCTGGAACAAATTGTCTCAAAAATCATGTCAGATGTTCTATAATTATAAGAAAGCATTAGAAACAATAAAACACAACCCAAAAATTAAAAGAAGGCCAAAACCTAAGCTGCCAAAGTCTGCAAAAACAACAAAAAATGATCAGAAACTACAGTCTGCACCACTCCAAATGTTTACTTTTAGTATAAATATAGAAAGGTTGCATGTTTGGAATGAACAGATTTATTCTATTAATCTAAGGTCTTAATGGAATACCAAACCTAATAAGAAAGAAATAACATGTTATAATACTGGTGCATGCTCTATCCACAAATTTGAAATTTAAAATTTGTGATTTACAAAACAAAAGGAAGCATATAAACTAAGAAAAGTACTGGAAAATTGCACAGCATGCCAACTACTGCAGGTCCATTGGAATTATATAAGAATCTGAATCATCAAACTATTACTCAATGGTTACCGATGTATCCAGCCAAGAAGAAAACAATTAATCAATTACCAATAGATAATAGCAGGGCATTCTCATGGCTGTCAAATGAATGTGAAATGATTCAAACAAATTACAAACTGAAAATATAGAACAAGACACATGGAAAGTAATCATCACTGGATATGATGAAAATGGCGTAGTGCTAAATTGCCAATTCAATGAACCGCATTTTTTGCTCTATAATTGCACAATTGTTTTTTGCCTATTTGCATCCATCCATACAACAATGGAATTGTTGTAAGAATGATTGTAACAAAATTGCCAAAAACAGAGCATAGGAAGTATGTTTTCCTAAATTGATTTGTATTCTTGAATAAGCTGGGAGACTCCTGAACTTTTCTTGGACATGGAAGAGGGTGGGCAGAATAGTTGTTTGGAAGAAACGTTCACCATCACCAACAAAACTTGTGGCTGGAAATTGGATGTGGATCCTTCAAAGAAGGATGGTATTGTTGATTTGAGTGATATAAATAGCGCCCATACAAGTCAGGTTAGATTAAAAATTTCCCTATTGGAATCTTTGGAGAATTTCCCCTCAACCCATCACAAGATGTACATGCCTAAAGCATATAGCTACAGTTACAGCCAAGAGAAGCAATCTGCTTCAAATGTGGCCATGAAGACAAGTCGATTCCAATCTTCAAGTGGACATTTGTTTTTATTTGCAATATTATTGACATAAAATATGGTTGTACTGTGGCAAACATATCTTGTGTTGTAGCCATGTGATGTGAAGCTCTATAATCAAGAACATAAGTCCTTGTAGTAGGCACAACAATTGCAATAAGTGTCTTGCCCTTTCCTTCATTACTCAGAGCTCTTTAAATTTAGTAAGGTGAAAACCCCTCTTTCCATTCCATTATTTAATGGAATTAACTGAATAAAATTGAACCTAATCCTGTTTATGAGGATTGAGAATGTAGGTTGGTGTCATTCTCAATTTTGTTTGAATACCAAAGGTTTATCTTTTTTCAGCAAATGAAAATCTGTTATGTGAGCAACTGCCGTTGCATGGGCAGCAGGGGAGCCCCTTAAGATTGAACAAGTCGAAGTTGCAAATGAAAATTTTAATCCTGACTTCCATTGCCCCTCCGCACAAAGTTTGGCAACATGTTTAGGAATGAGCACATACCAAAAATTAATCCTAAATAACCGGAGATCAAGCAAATATGAGAAATATGTAAAATCAGGCAAGGATCCAGTTTAGGAAAACATTAGGATCAAGATCCTTATGCAACTGTTGCTTGTATCTGGAACTTAATTCAAGCAGCTCAACTCTTGCCACGTGTTGTCAGGTTATTACATCAGAACTAAGTCTCCAAAGCAGCTCCATCCCACAACGCCTTACCACCAGGCAGGATTTGATACAGCAACCCCAGTTGGTAGATAGATATTTAGTATATATGTAGCGTGTGGATACTGAAAGTAAGCATAAATTATGTATTTACGAAATATGTAGGTACACCCAGCCAAATACTGTTGGTAATGGAAAGAAATTTGAGGGAATGTGAAGAAACATTAACGAAATCTTTCAATGGGGTGCCTGTAATATTGTCTTTTGTACGGCTTTTTGAATGTATGCCCCTGTATCATGCAATTATCAAGGAATCTTGCTCATGGATACTGCTGAAATCAGCATGCAACAGTTAAACACATAAATTTAATTTGCTCTTTAAATATTATACAATAAGAATGGAACTTATGAATTTAGATTAACTTTTAATTGTAAAGAACGCACCGTGCTATAAATAGTTGGCCCAACCCCTCAAACAGGCAACAAATAATTAATCAAAACAGCAGTGCTTAGTAATAAATTAAGTGTTCCATTAGCAACTTTCTTTTTAATGAGTATGAAGGTGTGGTATATTTGAGTTTCCCATCATTCAGTATAGAAGATATCATCCCAGGTAATTAAAAATGCTGCAACTTAAAAAACTGAAGCATATGGAAGACATAGAAAACCCAAGAGAAATTTTAAGAAATGAAATTCAAATAGGAGTAAACAAAAACAAATAACATTAAAAATAAAAACAAACAAATAACATCTATTCTTCAATAGTCATAAAACTAAAATTAGAATTTAGCTGGAAATATGATTTTCCAAGAATTGGTCATACATGTAACCAAAATTATAGCGATTTGCTGAGCCTGTTGATTAAATAATTTACTTATCGTATAAGTTTTTGAAGGAGAT
>VDFB02147223.1:0-15719 GCA_007258455.2 Sequoia sempervirens | reverse complement strand
AAAGTTATTCAAGTTCCAATTTCTTCTTTTTGACCTGAAAAACCTTCCGAGCTCAGTTTGAGGCACCAAACGATCCTGGATGGGCCTAAAAATTTGCAGAAACACCAAAGTAGTCCACCAAAGGCCTACTTTGCAGAAAATCATCTTTTCGTGAGCTTTCCGAAAAGGTATTATCATTGAAGATCCGACGGTCGGATTAAAAGTTATGGCTGCCGGAAGTTGGTGCATATTTTAGAAATGTGCTAATTTTCAACTGTGAATTTAACTTGAAATTCAAATTGTAATTTTGGCGCCAAACCGTCAAAAATCTTATCTCGAAGGTTGTTTTTGGTTCCAAACCGAAATAGGCCTATTTAGGGACTTGTTTATGATTTTTGGGTAACTTTTTGGGGAAAGAAGTTCGCATGCTGTGAAAGGGGATCTGGGTAATTTTCTGTAAGTTTGTAATTTGCATGTATCACAGAGCTCGAGGATTTGTGATCCTCTGCATGTAAGATTTTTCATTATTGAATAATAAGAAAGTTTGCTAGTTGTGTGCATTATTTCTGTGGTCTCGGTTTTCTCCTCGCTACTATTATCCTAGCTATTCTCATTAAAGTCAAAGAGGAATTCTTCATTAGAGGAGTCCAATTCTTGTTTCTCAAGGTCTACCTTCTTGACTTTATTATCTTTACCTTTGTTTTTTGGAATAGTACTAGCTAATCTGGAAAGCCTCCTCTCACTCAAACCCCTATTAGTTAATTTTTTTTTAAAATCCTCTAGTTCATCACCAATCTCTATAGTAGTAAAGATAAGGGGCTCCTTTTTCTTTTTAGAGTCAAGAAGAGGTGGAGGGGATTTTCCTTTTTGCGGGGTGGTACTCTCCAAAAATATGAAAGAAGAGGGATTTGGGGAAGCAACAAAAGGAAGAATACCCTTTTTGGACTTGGATTTTGAACTCAAAGGAGGGGTATTTGGAGATGATAGATGGTTATTATCTAAAATATTCAATTCTAGGGGATTAGTAGTGGGGGTAAGGTTTGGTTGGGGGGTGGGAACAAGGATAAATTTTTAAAGGGAATAAACTAAAACTTGATGAAAAGGAAATGTTGATCATAAAAGATTATTCTTCTCCAACAACCTTATGGGAAATTCAATGAGTGAGGGACCAATTTTCACCTTACTAAATGACCTCTGGGGTTTTTATAGAAATTTGGCTCCTCTTTTTGTTTTGGGAGAAAAGGTAGAAAGAAATGCAAACAAAACATAAAAATGGTGATGCACGAAAGATTTTACAATATTTAAAACCTTAAATACTCCTTATAACTAATATGATAGACACAGAATGTCATAGAACCTTCATTTATGGGAAGAGAACAAGAAAAAAATACTAGAGAAAGCACAGTGCGGTCTTTCAAATTTTCCCATGGGAAGTACCCCTTAAGGTCCAATGAGACATAAGAAAAACTTTAAAGATTAACAAAGATATTGAGAAACTTACAGAACCCTTCTTCCTTTACAACATAATATGGAAAATGGAAAACTCTTTACAAAAATGGAAAAGTTTAATAGAAATAATCCAAAATTTGAAAGCTAGCATTCAACATAGAAGCTTAACAACATGAGAATTAGCTATCCAAACTACAAAAGAAAAATTAACACAATATTTTAACATGAACATAATATAAAGAAAGAAAATTGACAAAGGCCATAGCATGCTCAATTTCAAGGATTTATTCTAAATATATTAAACTTCAATAATATATGAACAAAAAAAAATGTTGAATACCAATCCAATGAGAGTTTGAATTAAAATATAACATGCTAGAGAGAATAGCAGTATTTTATAAAAACCTTCTACTTTTGAGAAAATATAAACTCCCTAATAGATCTAAATCCTTCGAAAATATTTTTGAAGTCCCTTTTCTTTATGTTGCCAACCCCTATTTATAACTAGAAGAAGAGAGCAACACCGCAAACATTCCAGGAGTAGAAATTGCCAGATTCTTGATCTTGATAGTCCACAATCCAATCTTAGATCTTCATTAGATCACATAAATCTTCACTCATTAAGTACCAATTGCTTCATTAATGGATCTTAGATATTCTAGTAAATCTATAGCTATTAGAAAATAATAAGATTTTGGCATGCCTAGAAAAAATATGATCGATCAACCATTGAGACTGATGACACTGACTAGAAGGTTCCACCCCAAAATCAAGACCCCCACCATGCTCTTGACAAAATTCACTCAAATAGATCACTTCTAAAAAAATATAAACTTCTCGAAGCAAATACATGGTGTGTTAAGTGATTGGGAAGTCTTAGATTTGTGAGAATAACTTTGAAGAACATCCACGCCAAGTTGACACATGCCCTAACTTATGCCCAAAAGAAAAATAATATGTAAATAAAGCCACATAGCCACCATGTGGTTGTGTGCCTTTATGTAAGAGTAGTCTTCTTCCTTTGCGCATAGATTGATCTTGAAGCCAAAAAGAGTAAGGATAGAAAACCAAAAAAAGATTAAAAGAAAAATTGCTTTACAATTTTAGCAACTCATGGGGGGGCTCAACTTGTAGAGGCACAAACCTAGAGCTCTCGTAATTCCTGTTCTTTAAGGAAGGAAGAGTGTTGGACTTCCAAATCCAAATTAGTGGGTCATATGAGGGTGCATAGAATCTTGTATGCTTGATCCAACTCAAGGACTTCGTTAAAATAAACCCCTCCCCACCTTGATGAAATAGCCCTAATGCGGTAATAAAGATGAGAAAGGAGTAGGATCTCCTTCTTGATCTCCTCAATAGTGGGTGATGGGCTTAGACCTAGGAGTGTTGTGGAATTCTTTATTTTGAGTCTAATAATATCCGTGATCTATTTGATTGATAAGACTCTGCCATTTGGTGAGAAAAGAGTGGGTAAATTGGAATCAAGCATAATATTGAACTCCTTGATCTTATTGGCCCTCCTATTCAACACTTCCTAGCAACCTTTTATTTTTGACACAACTTTGTGATAGTGGATGAATTTTCTTTCTTTCCTTGAGGCAACCCTTTAATTAGGAATTCGTACGTCTCCTAATGTTTCTTTGGTGGCCTTACATAGCTTGGAGATTAGGCTCTCTGATTCCATGGCCTAAGGAGCATACATATGCAAAATTTGGTTGACCAATGGGCTAACCTTCTCATTTAATTCTTGAGCATCCCTCAAAAACTGCAATATTGACTTCAAGGTAGCAACTACAACTATGATTCTTTACCAATGTGTGGATATCAGTCTTTTCAGTATCAGGAGGATATCGGATCCTTGTACCACAACCAATTCTTGCTGGAATTGAGACTCATTTTCCTTCATGTTCTCCTCCAATTGGCTCTTCTCTTGTAGGGAATTTGTGAGCTCTGATCTCAAGTCCCCATTCTCTTCTTTGTGAGTCTATAAAATAGACTCAATCTCCTACTTCTCTTTTTTCACCCTTTCTATTTTTTTGGAGATCATCAGAAGCTTGAGATCGAATGCTATCCAATTCCTTATGCATGTCCTCCCTTTGTTGATCCAACATACTTATAATTTATTTTTCTAGTGCATCAGATACACCATTTACTATGGTCATATCTTTGTTCATCTTCTCCTAGTTGTTTTGACATTCTACATTTGTTCTTCATTTTGCAACAACCTAACCCTTCAATTTTTCTATCTCAATATGAAGTTGATTGTGCTCACTTTGGGCCTCTTCCAGCAACTTATTTGCTTACACCTATTGACTTTGTAATTGTCTTATGTGAGCCATCTCCACATATTTTCCCGTGATTTCTACCTACATCCTATCCACTGTTTCTTTTACATTTGTCAATTTTTCCTTGCACTCCTTCAATTGTTTGTCCAACTTCTCATAATCAGTGTAGACCACCTTCTGAGTAGCTTTAGCAAGAACCACTTTTTCACATGGGAGAGTCTCACTTAATTCAAGTCCCATAGCTCTAATTTCATAATCTTCTAGTTGCATTTCTTCATTAGGCTTAGATGTTAGTGGCTTCATAGTAGCAATCAATAAAGAATTCTACTCCTCATTAAAATAGGCCTCAATCTTTCGAGTAGCTAGTTTTGTTGTGGCTTTTATCTATAGTTTCTATTTTCTAGCTTGTCATCCCTACTTCATTTCATTCAAGTGACTTTGAAGACTCTTTAGAGTGTCAATACTTTTTGCAGCAATAGAAGTAGCTAGAGGGAGATTGAAAAGGGTGACAAAAGGAGAATCCTAGGCTATATGAGATTGTGAAGAGACAAAGGGGAGTGTTATCATGGAAAAAGGTGGGATGCCATATGTGGACTAAGAGGGGGGAAAACCCATTGGAATGAAATGGCAAGTGGGTGGAAAGAGAGACATTTTCCTAGAAGTACATGGGTTTGGTGAAACTAGCAACATGGATGCTTCAATATTTTCAATGGGACCCTTGATAGTGTGATTAAGGAATCAATTGTGGTTGACACAGATGATGTTCACTTAGTATGTGGGGTTTCTTCATGAGGTTCATTGTTCAATATGCCCAGGGGTTCATTTAGAACAAAGACACCAAAATCTTTAGATGAAGGCCTCTTTTCAATAAACCAGGGTGGAGGAACAACTAAAGATGCAAAGGTAGAAAGAAGAGGGTGAGCAAAAATTACCAAGGCTACTAAAGATGAATATCCTAGTGGAGTGAAATCTACCTCTTCCTCTCCTCTGATTGATGCACCAAATTTTCCCACATCCTCGACTCATCTTCTCTTTGTATGGGTGAAACTCACATATTCAGATCCCTTGGCGGTTGATCCCATTGAGACTTGGGCTTCAACAACCGCAACATGCCTCTTTGGGAAATATCAAGTCATTTTTCCTTTCCCTCGGGCACTAATGGAAGGTGTGACCTATGAATCTTTCTATTTTGACCCCTTTCCCTTCCTTTTTCCTATATTGGTCTCTTGAGGTTGGCAACTATAGAGTGGAAGCTCCTCTAGTTCAATCTCTGGATTGAAATCAGGATTACTATTATCAATGTTGGTCTCCTTGTCATAAATTTGGTCAAAGTTCTCATCATGTGGCTTAATATCTCCATACATGGTTTTGAGACATTTTATGTCCTATTGATACCTCCAAAAATTTCCTTTCTTTCTTTTTGATCATCCCAGGCACTTCAATTACGATTTGAGGGACTTAACTATTGGGATGCTCTACTAGTATTTCATTGTCTTGACATAAAAGTCAAGCCATGGTGGTAGGTCAAATTGTATGAAGGCTAAGTTGATGTAGAACTCTAGGTTCTCCCTAGTTGGGTTCATTCTTGATTCAAAGTACTCTCGCCTCTCATGCCTTACAGTCAAGAGGTGCCTTGTTCGGTTGTAGCTCCATGCATCACAAATGAGAACCAGGCCTAGGTGTGCTAATTTTTTAGTAAGCACCTCCTACTCATTTCTTTTTACAAGTCTTACCTAACTATTGGAAATGGGTTCAATCCACAAAATTGGTTTACAATTCCATTGAGGAAGGAAAAATGCATTTTCAGATGGTAAACACTTTAGGGGGTTCTCTAAAACTATGGGGGTTTGCTAGAACCCCCACTTCTAGTGAACCCCTCTTTAATGGGTTTTATTTTTAATTGCATTAAAGGGGGGTTTGCTAAAAATGGGGTTCTAGTGAACCCCCTAGTTCTAGCAAACCCTGGTTCACTAGAACCCCCTTTTCCCCCTTTCTCCCCATTTGGAACCAAAAATCTCAAGAATTTTTCCCTTTGAAGCTTGAGTTGAGGATGAAAATGGAGGAGTATTCACAGACCCAACTAGATGATGATAGTCCTTAGAATGAGCTATCCAGTTAATATAATTTTCATATGTTTTGGTTTTATTATTATTTTTTTTAGTTTGATTAAACATAGGTTTTTCACCAAAAATCAAACTCTTTGTTATACACATGTGGAAAAATAGTCGTTTATCAAAATAAAATTCTAAAAAATATGTGCAAGCTAGGTATTGATGTCCTTGATTGAGTAAAAAAAAATGAATTTTGATACATACAAAAAAGGTTATGTTTGATATGGTCCATCTATGTTTGAATTGTAATTGGTTTGAATTTGAAACTTGATTAAGGAAAAAATATTTAATAAAACACTATCAAACCAAATGAAAGGGTTAGATACCATAGTTACAAATCTAAATTTGCTAAAATAAATAATTTTATCCTTCATAGAAAAAAAATGTGTTGTATACGGCGAGGATCACTCCTTAAAAATGGTGTTTACTGATGAAAACTAGTTTTCGAAGGAGATGGGAAAGGAAGTGCAATATTATTCAAAAAAATTAGAAAATATATATTTAGAATCTACATACAAAATTTCACAAATCACTAATATGCATCATCTTCAAATTCCTCACAGTTTAACCACTATAGGTGATTGAAAATGAAGATTTAGTTAGAAAAAATTAGTTCAGTGTCCATTTTGGCCAAAAATTGTAAACCACTATTGTGGGATCACCCAATGGTGAGGGGAATTGAGTAAAGCACTGTCTTGTGCCTTCCAGTGCCATAGGATTTGTCGGTAATAGTTTGCTAAGATCATGCCTCCAAAGAAAAAACCATATATGTTAGAAATTTAGGAAGCCCAAAATGCTCCTCAAGTTGTGAGCTTTTCATCATGCAAGACTTAGGGGAAAAATGGATCAAGGGTGTGGGGACAAATCTAAAGCTGGCATGCTAAAGTAATCCACAAACCATTATTATTCAAAAAAAAATGAAAAAATATATATTTAGAATCTACATACAAAATTTTTTGAATACTAATATGCTCTCAAGAAATTGTAACCACTATTGTGGGATCACCCAATGTGAGGGGAATTAGTAAGCTTGTCTTCAGCCAGGCCATAGGATTTGTTGGTAATAGTTTCCGACATCATGCCTCCAAAGAAAAACCATATGTTACAAATTTGAAGCCTAAAAATGCTCCTCAAGTTGTGAGCTTTTCATCTAGCACAAGAAAAAATGGATCAAGGGTGGGGAGAAATCTATGAGTGGCATGCTGAAGTAATCCACAAACCATTAATAATCCACAAACCATTATTATTCAAAAAATGAAAAATATATATTTAGAATCTACATACAAAATTTCACAAATCACTAATATGCATCATCTTCAAATTCCTCACAGTTTAACCACTATCGAAATAGTTTGCTAACATCATGCCTCCAAAGAAAAAACCATATATGTTAGAAATTTAGGAAGCCTAAAATGCTCCTCAAGTTGTGAGCTTTTAATCTAGTGCAAGACTTAGGGGAAAAATGGATTGAAGGGCGTGGGGAAAAATCTACAAGCTAGCATTCTGAAGTAATCCACAAACCATTAATAATCCCATGTCCTTGAAAGCACTTGGGTCTAGGCTAAAATTGACCGGTACTACCCCTTTACATCAAACTTAAATAGTGACAAATACCTTTAGATAAATTTAGAGTTTTGATGCAAGATAAAATCTACTAGAAAATTAGAACACCTAAATTTACACTCATTGCCATAATTTTTTAATTGTTCTAGCATCTTTTTTGTTATTTTTTTAGCAAAATCAAAATATTTCTAGCTTTTTTCCCTCTTGAGCATTAAAGCCAAGCCCATGTGGAAAGCATAAACCCTTTCATTGCCAACATGGTCATAGATATAGGCCAACATTGAGAAAATGACATGTAAATCTAGTTTGAACTTTTTGCATGACAGAGCTTGAAGAGGAGTTGATTTCCTTCCAACTTCTCCTTTGTTTCATCCTCATAAAAATTCAACTGTTTAGTTCTAGTCCTCCAAAACTCTTCCATTATTTTGTGCTTAAATATTTTAATACCCCAGTTTGTAGGGATACATAACATATCTCAGATTCTCATTGCATTGATTGTAACCATTATCCTACCATTGATTATAACCCCTGCTTCTTTGTGAAACCTCTTAGCACATGCATCCATCGGATATGGAAATGGGTGCATAAAAGGCAATATGAATTATGGAAAACCACAATTCTAGAGCCATGATGCAAAACCTTTAGTTCCCCCATATTTGAACATTCTTTGTAATGCCTTGTCCCCAAGGATTTTAGGGTTTGCCACCAACTTTGGGTCAAAAATATTATCTATGAAATTCAGGACTTCTTTCTTAACATGGTTGCTTTCCTGTATAGTTTTGGTATGGGAAAAATGTCACTCTTTCGACGCTAGGGCATTAGCAAAGGAATATGTCCCGAAAAATGTTGGTGTAGCCTAGTCATTTAGATGAAGATCCAACCTGTCGACCAGAAAATGATGCATCTTCCATTGTTGCATTTTAAAATTTGCAGAGAGCTTCTTCAAAGAAATGGTTGCTTGGTATCTTTGTTACATAGAAAACATTTTCTTTTGGATGCATTCAATTTTCCTACATGTACATGCAGTAACGTGCTGCCATTTACACTAGCTTACTAAATGTTGCCAATGAGGTGATACATGTGGATTAGGGATCCATATATCTCAGGAATTCCAACTTCACCGCAAGAATGTAATTAATACATTCCCCTCTTTGCATTTTTCACAAATAAGCTTTATGTATTGGAAATCATGGTTTTAGCCATGGGAAGTATGCTTTAAGTGGTATTTAAAGTACTCTTGAAAGATGTGCATATTTAATTTTTCAGAGCTTAGCATGTTAATCAATGTCTTTTCATATAAGCAAGTAAGTTGGAATTTATGAGAGTAATAGACACATGGCGACAATTGTTCCAATTACTCCCAATGCGCAAATTTATTTTTCAAGGATTGGTACTAGATTTTTCATACAATTCATCTCTTTCCCTTTGGTTTCCTTGATATTTTCTCTATCACCATCTAGTGGGAGAAAAATTTTCCATTTGTTGAGATCGTCGATGCACCTTTTCTACAAATAATTATGCCACCTTATTGAAAAAATCACTTGAATTATCTCTTTAGTTAGTAAGTGATCCCTATTTATCCTTTGTTCCACTAGCTTTAGCTTGTTTGTTGCTATGATTTTTGGCTTAGGTAACCTTGTTTGTCTCTTACCATGAAGGCTACAATATTCCTTCGTATGTGAGATTAGAAGTAATATAATTAAGAACCTGGTGAAGAAGAATGATAACCTTTTGGATGCTACGGTTGTGTTGTTGATATGTGGTCATTAATGTCAACACTATTAGCATTGATGTATTGTAGGTTGTATATGTCAAGGATATTGAGAAAATTGTTAAAGAAAGAGTTGCAGGTTGACAGTGGAAGAATGAAGGTCATGACGGTGTCTTTCTTAGTACGTTGATGATCATTCATTGTGGACTAAAGGGTTTATTGCTGAGTATAACTAGTTTATCCACCAAAAGTTTCAGAGGTTCATGTGAAGATTTGATTGTGTTATAAAAAGTTGTGTTCTGACTATTTTTTTTTGGCGTCAGTTAATGTTCCTAATTCATGTTGATGTGATTCTAGTAATTTTAGTTGTTGTGGAATCTTCTCTAATGATTCTTGATTCTTTTGGATGGTCCTAGATCATTCTCTATCTTTTTTGCACATCTACATTGATCGGTGTGCTCGTGGTTAGTGATTTTTCTCTTGTGTGTTCAGGTTTTTATGTTCTTGGCCGACATGGTGCTTGTAACGTGTTTTGGATCCTTGGAGATTAAAATTTGAATGTTTGGTTCACTCGAAGATATTTTTTTAATTCTTCATTATGTTGTGGCCAATACTGTTTGATTTGCATTGAAACTTTACTTATAAATTTGGGCCAACATTGTGTAAATGTTTTATACTTTGGGTGACAAAGCTATTGATGTAAATATATGTTGTGGATCTATAAGAGAGGTTATTTGTGTGAGGTTAAAGTATGAAGAAGTTCCAAAGAAAGTGATAGTGTGTGAACAATGATCTAAGCATTTGATTATAGAGTAGAGTGTGAAGAAGTTTGAGCAAAGTATGAAGGTGTGTTTCTATGCTTAACCAGAACTATAATCAAGATTTTGTAGAAGTTATTTTCTCAGTTCATTCCCTATGGATCTAATATGAATTGTTGTAAGACAATGTGTCTTGTTTGGGTAGTGATCCCTCCTATATTTTAGCAGTGAACTCTAGGCAATGTGCTTGAATGCATGTGCATTCCAATTATTCCTCATTATAATTTTAATAGGGTATAATATTGTGGACTGACATCCACCATGGTTTTTCCCCTAATAGGGTTTCCACAAAAAAAAAATTAGTGTTCTTTGTGTTTCTAATGTGTTGATTGTTTGTGTTTTATTGTTCATTCATCAAATCTAAGATTAAGTTAAGCTAAGTTTGAAAAGTTTAATGTTTTATGACAATAGATTCACCTCCCCCTTTCAATTTTTTGTCCTCGTTTTTCCAATAATTTGTATCAGATCAGGCTCCTTTAAAGAATTTTAAAATCTTGAGGTGATCCAAAGATGGCATCATACAAGAAGGATAGTCCTAGATTCAATGGAACAAACTACTCTCTGTTGAAAGCTAGAATGGAGTGTCATTTGAGGTTTATTGGTGAACCCTTCTAGAATATTACAAAGAATAGATATATTATTCCTTAGAATGGTCCTTTCACTCCTAATGAGATTAAAGAGGCTAAGATTAACATTAGGGCTATGGAAGCTTTGCTAAGTGCTCTGATGGATTCAGAAATGACAAATGTGATGGATCTAAAGAAAGCTCATGAAATATGGAAGAAGTTGGAGACTTTGTATGAAGAAGATACACATGTGATGGTCTCTAAGATACAGAGTTTGAAAGGAAAGTATGAAAATTAGAAGATGGGTGAAGATGAAAATATTTCTTCTTTTATGTAAAGAGTAAATGAACTTGTGATGGGTATTAGATGTGTCGGTGGTACCTTGGAAGAACAAGAGATTGTAGCTAAATTGCTTAGTTCATTTCCTCCCTATTACAAATCAAAGGCTCATGCTATTGAAGAGTTCAGATCAATAAAAAATGTGACAAGAGATATGATGATTGGTAAACTTGTTGCCTTTGACCTGAGTGAATTTGGTGATTCTATCCCAAAGACTAAATCTACATTTAAGGCTTCTATATCTGAAAGAAAAAAGAAAATATATGATATGGGAGATATTTTTAGAAAGATATTCAAGTATGAGGAAGAGATGAAACCACTTGAAGATGAAGAGAGAGAAGTAGAAGAGCTGAAAGCATTGATTGTGAAGAAAGAAGGAAGAGGACAAGGTAAGTATAAAGGAAATTTGCCTATTAAATGTTTCTCTTACAGTAAAATAGGTCCTTTTGCTTCAAGGTGTCCTAAACGAGTTCCTAGGTCTAAGCCTAACAAACCTATATTTCAAAAGAAATGTTATTATGTTGAAGAAGGTGTGACTGATGAAGAATATGATAAAGAAAATGAAAATGAAGATGAATGGGTTTTCATTGCTATCAAGGAAAATGGTCTAGTGGCTACTCAATCTACTAGAGTTAAGAAATCTCTTGCAGCCCAAATTGAAGAAAAGGATGAGTGGGTTATTGATAGTGGATTCTCACATCATATCACTGGCGGAAAAAGTAAATTTGTAAGTCTAGAGAAATATGATAGTGGGGTTGTAAAATTTAGAGATAAAAATGCTGGTGTGATTCGTGGTAGAGGATCTATTGGTCTTGGTGGTAAACATAACACTGATGATGTCCTTTATGTTGAAGGCTTGAAGCATAACCTGTTGAGTGTTGGAAAGATGGTGGAAAAAGGTTATGATCTTTAGTTCAAAGAGCAAAGATGTAGGATACTTGGAAGCTCTGGAAATGTAATTGCTTCAAGTACAAAGACAAGAGGTAATATTTTTCACCTGAGTGATGCTAATGTAAGTTGTTTAATTTCTCTAGTAGATGAAAGATGGTTATGGAATAGGAGGCTATGTCATGTGAATTTTGATAACATTATCAAGGTAAGCTCCACTAAAGTAGTAAGATATCTACCTAAGCTAGTGAAGCCTACTAATACAATATGCAAGGAATGTCAGATTGGAAAAAAAACTAGAGTTTCTTTTCAAAGCAAACATCATTCTAATGGAATATTGGAGTTGGTGCATACTGATCTATGCAATCCCTCCAGAATCAGAAGTCTACAAGGAGAAAGGTACTTTATGCTACTTATTGATGATTACTCTAGGATGATATGGGTTGCTTTCTTAAGAGAAAAATGTGAAGCATTAGAGAAGTTCAAAAGTTTCAAAGCTATGCTAGAGAATGAGAAAGGTTTGAAGATCAAATTCCTAAGGTCAGACAGAGGTGGTGAGTTCACCTCCTGGAAGTTCAATTCTTTATGTGAAGAGCATGGAATCAAAAGACAATTATCTTCTCCCTGAACCCCTCAACAGAATGGAGTTGTAGAGAGAAAGAACAAAATAATTCTAGATGTTACTAGAACAATGGTGATAGAAGGAAATGTGCCTCACATCTATTGGAGAGAAGTTGTAAACACTGTTGTGTACACTCTAAACCAGGTAAATGTCAATGGTACTTCTGGTAAGACTCTTTTTAAACTGTGGTTTCGTTATAAGCCTACTGTTGAATATTTCAAGTTCTTTGGAAGCAAGTGTTATATTAAGAGAGATGAGGACATATGAAAGTTTGATGCAATGAGAAATGAAGGGATATTTCTAGGTTACTCTACTAAAAGCAAGGCTTACCACTACTATAATAGAAAATTGAGAAAAATGGTTGAAAGTGCAAATTTCAGAGTTGATGAGGACTCTACTAGATCATCCATATACTGTGGATATGATTCATATGACTATCAAGACATTACAGACAAAGGGAAGAGTGCTCAGGCACAAAATCAGGTTCATATTATTTTGGTAAATCAAGGAAGTTAGGAAGGAGAGACAAGTGGAAGTGCAGAAGAAATATTAGAAGAATGAGAAGTGCGAGAGAATCCTAAAATTTTGAGTTATGTAAAGATAAATCATTCAAAAAATAAAATTATAGGAGACAAGAATAAAGGTGTGTAGACTAAAAGAAGGATTACAAAAGAGTATTGTCTGGTTCCCAAGACTGAGCCTAACAATGACAATGAAGCTTGTAATGATGAATGCTGGATGGAAGCTATGAAGGAAGAACTGATGTAGATTGAAAATAATGATGCATGGATTCTTTTTCCTAGAGATAATGATAAAAATGTGATTGGTACTAAATGGGTCTTTTGGAATAAGTTGAATGAACAAGGTGAAGTTGTTTGGAATAAAGAAAGACTGGTATGTAAAGGTTATTCACAAATGGAATGTATTGATTTTAAAGAAATCTTTTCCCTTGTTGCTAGAATTGAAGTTGTAAGACTATTTCTTGCTTATGCTACATATAAGAACTACAAATTCTATCAAATGGATGTGAAGTCAACCTTTCTAAATGGTGCATTAGAAGAAGAGGTATATGTAGAATAGTTGGATGGATTTCAACTAACTGATGAGGAAGACATGGTTTTCCAATTGAAGAAAGCTCTATATGGAATCAAGAAATCCCCTAGAGCTTGGTATGCTAGACTAGATAAATACTTACTAAAGCTTAGATTCAATAAAAGAATTGTTGACAAAAATTTTTATTTCAAGTTGGATCATGATAAAGAGTTGATTTTTTTTTAGGCTACAAGAATCGGGTAGCACGACCCCCTATAAACTGCAGTGCACCTGGTAAAATTTTTAACATGACCAATGGTGCTAGCGTGACATGCCCTCTAGTAGCACAAGGGTGGGGTAGACTAGACCTCGTGACCAACCTCCTACAACAAGAAAGATTTAGCCAACCGAGCTAGGGCCCGAACCCTATAAAGAGTTGATTATTGACGTCTAAATGTTGATGACATTATTTTTGGAGGTGATAATGATCTATGTATGAAGTTTTCTAAAGAAACGAAAAGTGAATTTGAAATGAGTATGATTGGAGAGATGAAGTTCTTTCTGGGAATTCAAGTCACTTAGTTAGACAATGGGATTTTCATATCTCAATCCAAATATGTGAGAGAGCTACAAAAGAAGTTTGTCATGGAAGACTCAAATCATGTTGGTACACCCAAGGTAACTGGATGCAAGTTAATATAGAATGATGATTCTCCTAAGGAAAATAAAAGAAGATACATGTCAATCATTGGCGGATTAATCTACTTAGTTCAAATCAGACTAGACATCATGAATGTTGTGTATGGTTGCTAGATATCAAGTTGATCTGAAAGAATTTCATGTGACTATTGTAAAGAGAATTTTTAGATACTGAAAAGGAACAGTTGATTTTGGACTTTGGTATCCTAAATATGATGATCTTACCTTGATTGCATATACTAATTCAGATTGAGCAAGAGATGTAGATGATAGAAAAACCACTAGTGGTGGTGCAGGCCTTCTTCCTAGGGAAGAAGCTGGTGTCTTGATTGAGTAAAAATAATAATTCCATTTCCCTATCTATTGCTAAGGCAGAGTATATTGTTGCTGCAAATAATTGTACTCAAGTGTTGTGGATGAAATATATGTTGAAAGATATTAGAGTAGTATATGATGAGCCTATTGCTATATACTATGACAACTCAAGTGCAATAAACATATTGAAGAATCTGGTGGTATACTCTAAGACCAAGCATATATCAATCAAGTTTCACTTCCTGAGGGAGAAAATGAGTGAGAAAGAAGTCAAACTAGAGTATGAGCCTACCAAGGAATAGATTGCAGACATTTTCACCAAGTAGTTGCCAAAGGATACTTTTGATTAGCTTAGAGGGATGCTAGGGGTGATTACCCCTCTTGATATTAACTAGAGATGCATTTACTTGCATCAATACCCATGCTTCATAGCTATATTCTGATCCAAATTGATGTTTTCATGGCTGCTACTTGGGGGGAGTATTTATATGTGCAAAGATGTAGTTTAGAGCTTGTATGTGGAAAGATAATGTCTATCTTTTCCATTTATGTTAAAGGGGGAGAAGAACAATGTGAAAAATCTTTTTTGGGAGAAGAGTAATTTGAAAAATCTATTTAGAAGAGAAGAGTTGAAGAGAAGAGTTAGAACCTAAGGGGGAGTAAGTGTAGTTGTGTTGATGGTAATTTTCACCATGTGTTGCCATTAATGACAAAGGGGGAGATTGTTGGATGATGTGGTTGTGTTTCTTATATGTGGTTTTCATTGATTTCAACACTATTAGCATTGATGTATTGTAGGTTGCATATGTCGAGGATGGGGAGAAAACTATTAAATAAAGAGTTGTAGGTTGACAATGGAACAATGAAGGTCATGAAGGTGTCTTTCTCTGTACGTTGATGATCAGTCATTGTGGAATAAATGGTTTATTTTTTATTACATCTATTTTATCCACCAAAAGTTTCAAAGGCCCATGTAAAGATTTGATCATGTTATAAATAGTTGTGTTTTGACAGTTTTTATGTGGCTTCAATTAGTGTTCTTGATTGAAGTTGATGTGATTCTAGTAATTTTAGTTGTTGTAGATGCTTCTCTAATGATCCTTGATGCTCGTAGATGGGTCTATATCATTCTCTATCTTTTTTGCACATTTGTGTTGATCGGTGTGCTCGTGGTTTGTGTTTTTTCTCTTGTGTGTTTGATATTTTATGTTCTTGGCTGACATGGTACTTATAACGTGTTGTGGATCCTTGGAGATTAAAATTTGAATGTTTGGTGCACTAAAAGATATTGTTTTAAGTCTTGATTATGTTGTGGTAGATGGTGTTTGATTCACATTGAAAA
>VDFB02147221.1:0-22955 GCA_007258455.2 Sequoia sempervirens | reverse complement strand
AAGAAGCAGCGAGCAATTGAAATTATGCCATAAGGAGAAAATTTCAAGACTCAACCACACAAGCTGTGAACAGTCCTCTTAGGAGTCTACCATGCCTACCTCACTCCTCAAAGTGTGGAGAATTTCAGGCTTGCTCACCAAGTTGACTTGCCAAGTGGAGATGCTAATGCCACCAACGAATAGTAGAATTGGGTCGATTTGACAACTTCCACTAAAGATATGAGGCGTCGCTCACTGCAGATCCATCCTTTCTTAGGCATCCCTTCTTGCAATTTCAAAAAAATCGACAACTCCTACAAATCACGCCTCAAATCCTCCATTGCCAATGCTAGTGCAACAATTTTTAATCACTACAGAGCATTTTGGTTCCAACAAAGATAGGCGAAGATTTGGATTTGGCATATATCCTTGCGCGTGGGGAGAGTCAACCTGTACAATGAGGCACACAGATTTGAGTTGCAGATTTTGTCACCCCTTTTTAATTCTAAAAGCCAGCAAAAATTCCTCTGAACTTCTTGTCTGCTGCTTGCCACAAGATCCAAATTCCTGTCCTTAGCGAAATTGGGCAAGATGGGCATCTAAATTGTAGATCGATGGGCATAGCCGCACCTGCAAATAAAGATTCACACCCTCCAGTTTGAATGCAGCTTCACGTGATGGTATCGTGGCCTCAAAATTAGAATCACACTTCTTTGAAAGAGTGCACAGGCTATGAGAGACCATGCTATCGAAGCATGCCTTCCAACAGAGGAATTTCAACTTAGGGTTTGAATTGTAGCCTGTAAAATCCAAACTCACACGACCTATGGTGATTTGGCTTGCATGAGAGGGTCTTTTCAAGACACTGACAAAAAATCAAAGGGCACGAGCATGGGTTGGATGTGACCTATAGATGAAACAGGGGTGCGAGTCTCCCACCCAAAGCACAACCTGCCTCCTCCCGCTCCTTTCACCAAAAGGCGCTTGAGCAAGCTGCAGGGCAGACTAGGCAGAATAAAGGGGTGCACAGGGGTATTCGCTTTCCTTGCAGCCTATACCACTCCAAATGCAGCATGCAGAGAAGCCTCCACTATTTGAATGAAGGTTCCAATGTCCAACGTTTCAATACAAATTTCAACGCTAATGCAAAGTGTGCCTCTGCACAAAAAAATGTAGCCTCTCTATTGTGAAACACCTCCAATCCTTGTTGACTTTTTTAAATAAATCAACCCACCTCCTTGCACTATCGGCTCGGATGAAGTGCCATGCCTCTTATGTTTTGAATCGACCCCTCTTCTGGTGGAAAAAGAATCCCTTTCAACAAAGAAACATTGACCCTTGCTGGAAAACAGAGAAAAAATGCATAAAAAGAGATTTATGGCGTATAAAAGAGGACAAACAATGATTTTTAGGTACCTTAACAGAGAGATTTCAATCGCCCAAATAGATATTTTAATCACTCAAACAAAAAAATGTTTTGATCGTAGGGTTGAAGAAAACAAGCACACAGAATGCATAAGCTCAACTGACTTCAAATTGAATAAAAAAAGATCATAATGGATCTGATACCATATTAGAATTTTCTAAGATCAATAAACTAAAACTCATCACAAAATGAGGTGAATAACATAATTAGGAATGATTAAAAAGTTATAGGTTGAGGATGCACTTGTCAAGAATGACAAGTGTCCTAGTAAACCCGAGTTATCAATTTACCACCTCAACTTAGAGGTGTAGTGGTGTCAAAGTAACTCACTTGATGAGGGAGATGTGGTACCTAACTCCCATCAATCAAGGAGTGATGACACACACTTGCCTAATATTCCTAATTAACTTAAGTAAACAATACTGTTTACCTAAGAAAGCTTAACTATGGTTTAATATTAATAATTACACCAACAAATATTATGAAGGAGAGACAAGTGGACATGGGAATACAAATTCATATTTGCAGGATGCTTGTGAGTGGATTCAATAGTTGCCTGTGAAGAAGCTTCAAGAAGTAGATCAAATTATTGATTCTCGTATCGCCAAGAAGACAAGAAGGAAATAATATTGGGAATATATATGGTTCATTGGAAGAACCGAGTGGCTGATGAAGCTTCATGGGTCAATGCAACACATTTGGTGAAGTTTGAAATTGCAGTTCCAGACTTGTTGAAATGCTCATGAGTTCTACACTCATGAAGCATTTTTCTTACTTGACATGTATGATGCAGGAGCACCTGGGTGTAATGGAAATCCTACATTACCCAAAACAAAATTGATCAAATTCATTTGTTTTCTTTTGTTTTGTTGCTTTTGTTGTGTTTTGGTGGATTGTGTAAGAATTTTTTTTTATGAATTTGTATTATTTCAAGTGGGTTATTTGAAGGGAGTTGGGAAGCTTTGGTAGTCAATATAATAGTTGTAAGCTAAGCTAAAGAGTCTGTGTTAATCCTTATTTAATAGTTGTAAGGTAAGCTAAAGAGTCGTTGTTAATCCTTATTTAATAATATTCTTTACTTTTGTTTTTGATACACTATGATCTATATTTTATTAATAAATTTTAGATTAATATCCTACATCAATATAATATATATGAAAAAATAAGAAAATTGTAATATTTAAACTTTAAATATTATAAAGAATAACAAAAATATATAAGAGATTTCTTGAAGATAAAAATATAAAGTATCAACCATATCATTCAATGTCAAACTTTAGAATAACTAAGTTAAATACATAAGATGTAATAAATTTTCCTCTTTTGGAATTTTTTTCATAGTTCAGGTTACTCTATTTATTATTTCAATAAGGTTTAACAATTCCACATTATTTAGCAACATAGAGAACAAATAAAATTTCAACAAGTATGGGGAAAATATGTATTGTCAGATTCCTATGGTTTTTAAATACTGGATTAGGTGACTTCATATTCAAATAAGCATATGAAATAGTTTAGTTTCACTATTTTTTGAAGGCTTATGTAGTTACTTCAACATTAAAAAAAGAGCAACATGTTGGGAAGTATATTATAATATTACAAGGATTGATAAACTATACATATTCAAGATTAATTAGTCCTTGCAGAGTTTGTTTGCAAAGACCCAAAGGTAGTTTCAATAGACTTTTTCTTCCAATTAACAAGAAACACCAACAAGGTAGTAGGCTTTGAAAAGTTATGGTTTATATTTAGCCTATTTATTTACTTAAGATTCTAAAGTTCAATGTGTTGTGTTGTGATTAATATTAGAGGCTTATTTGGCTAATAAGTTTTCCACAAAATTCTATTTTCTATGAATATGAATAAAAATATGGAATGAAAGTTTCATGAAACATATAGAATTTGCACAAGATAATATGCTAATCTCCAAAACAATTATTCCTCTAAACTAATTCATAGGCTTTCTATAGATCTATAAGGATATATTGAGCCTTCATTTTATTATTGGTGCTAAACCCCATAGTAGAAGACAAAAATGAACTAAACTAGCATTATCTCACCTAAATCCACCAATCTCGCAACAAAAGAATTTTCATGTGAAGAACCATTAGTCTTAAGTTTTAGAAAATGTAAAGGAGACCATTTACCTACTTTATTCACCTTATGAAAATGTTTCATCCTAGTGAGAGAAAGAGTGGAGATAACAAAATGATCAAAATATAATATCCAAAGAAGTTAAAAAATCATCAATTGAACATTTAGTCACCAAATTTTATTTTAGTAAGTTTGTAATCTATTCCAAATACATCTAATAAGACTTTAGTAACCTCAAAAAATTGAAAGACTCATTTTCAAGCTAAATTTTCCAAATAATAAAGACAAGACCAATATTCCAAGCCACCAAAAGTATAGATTCGGAACCAAGATGGTGTTCAAGAAAGTCTACTCATTCTTTGACATTTTTGCAAGCTATTGGAGTCTACACTTTAATTCGTCTAATAATTTTTTATTTTCTACTTTTGTGTTTGGTGTGAATTCGGTGTTGTTACATGAAAACTTCTCCTCTAGTTTAAGCACAAACTAAACAACTTCTTCTATAGAATGAATTGACAAGAAATAAATAAATAAATTGATGTGCACAAAGTAATTTTATTCTTGGACCATTTTTTCCATCATCTTCCACATGACTAGTGCGAGTATTGAGTTAGTTAAAATTTTTAGTGTTGTATCATAGATGACTCTCAATCACATTATTTGTTGAGCTTCTTAAGCACATCTACTAAGTAGTTGGTTAACATAAATTGATTCTTGAGATTCATCACAACCTAACCCTGCAATGAGATCTTTCTTTTTTCCCTTATGTAGATGGTTCTCCTTTAGTCAATCCCACCACAAGGAAACATGTCCTTCCAACTTTTGTGTGACATACTTCATAAACTTAGCATGTTTTATCAATTTTAGTACAAAATATTTCTTTAACTCAATGATCCATTCTAGCAAGTCTTTTGGATTTAGGCTTTTTGAGTAGTTGAGATATAAATGATCAATTTACTCTTTGCCTTCATAAAAACTATGATAAATCTATCCTCTAAATTAAATTCATCATTTAAAATTAAAACATCATCTTTACAAATTTTACAACTCTCTCTCTCATTTATTCATTTTAATTCTCACATCAATAATTATAATATAAACTCTATAATTAATACTCATCCTTAATATTGTAAACTATAAATATTAATCTAATTCCACAATCTTCTTTATTTTCAACCTCACAACACACCATATACTTTTACAATAAAACAGAGATTATCTTAGCTAATATAAAAAGGTTTTCAAAGAGATACAATATAAAGTATCAACAATCAGCCAACGTAACGGCGGCGAACGTTAATTAGATACCAGGCCTCAATACGTTGGGAATATTGCTCGCCCGCATCGATTTCGTAGTGGGTGGAATAAATCCTCCTCACACACACCCAAGAGCCAATGAAGTTCTTGTTTTACTAGAAGGCGACCTTCTTGTGGGCTTTATTGACACGAACAACAAGTTTTTCAGCAAAACATTGGAGAAGGGAGACGTGTTTGTGTTTCCAAAGGCACTGGTGCATTTCCAGCAGAATGTGGGGCACGAAAATGCAGTGGCCATAGCTAGATTGAGCAGTCAGTTTCCGGGAGTTCAGACAATCGCCGATTCTCTGTTTAGAGCGAATCCCCCTCTCCCTGATTCCATATTGAGCAAGGCCTTCCGTATCACCCAAGAACTTATGGATTTCATTCAGGCCAAATTCGCCTAAGATTGTGATGCTGAATTTGTTGTGGTGGATTAAATAAAACAATAATGATACCACATGGAAATTCCCTATTTTTCATATCATTTTTCTTACAGTTTAATAGAATTACTTATTGCGCTTTGAACTATTCATGCGAATTGAACAAGTCTTACGTAGAAAGGGTGTGCTAATTATAACTAGCACTTGCACCCCAATGAGGTGCAATACTTACACCGAGAGGCTAAGCCCACATTATTTACAGCTGTGAAAAGTAGTGGACGGTGTGAAGAAAGCAGTGATCTATCTCACCTATCCCTCTCTACTTCTCCCTCCCTCTCTCTCCCCTTCTCTCTCCCCCTTTCTCTCTTTCTCCATCTCTATTTCTCTCTATATCACATATCCCTATCTACCTATCCCTCCCTCCATCCCACCTATTTCTCTCTCACTCTCTCCTTCCCTCTCTACTTCTCTCCCTCTCTCACTTATTCCTCTCTACCTCTCTCTCCTTTCCCCTTTAATTCTCTATATCTCCCCTATCCCTCTCTTTCCCTCCCTATCTATATCTCACTTATCCCTCTCTACCTCCCTCTATCCCTTTACCCTCCTCTCTCTCTCTTTATCTATCCTTCGCTCTCTACTTTTGTTCCCTTCTCTCTCTCTCTTTCTTTATCTTTCCCTCTCTACTTCTTTACTACTGAAACATATGTGTTAAATTATTACATAAATTTGGCTATATACTCTTCTATAGCTTTATATGACCATATAATATTTTATTCATAAATAAGACATCTATATGAGAATGTACCATGCATATATATAAATCTAGATATTGTCGAGGGGCATATTGATGCATTTTATGTATTATTACCAATATCCTACCAAAAATGTAATAATAGTAGTACTATTGTTAACATACTAACATTTCATCCATTATTATTATTATTATGAGACTTATTTTAAGATAAGCTTTCCATTAAATTGTTTATTAATATCATTATTACGAATAGCCTTAGAAGTAACATTATCAATATTATCTGTAGAGATATTAATGTTAAAATTGCACATTAATATTAGTACTATGATGATTAAATTAAAAGGTAGTAATATTGATTTATATTTGTAAGAATATTGTTAATATCAATCACATTCATATTAATATTAATTATGTTAATATTATAATTAACTTTATTAATTTAAGATCAACAATAATTAATGGTGCTTCCATTATTTTCGCTACTATTGAGTATGGTTATAATAATAACCAATAAAAATTTCCATCAGTATTTAATATTCTAATCAATGCGGATACAATTGCCCATCATGCCAACTGCCAACCATTAAAATTTTAGTGGCAAGTTTGGATTTGTCTCATTTCAAAGATAAAGGGACTTAATTTCCCATCCAACTACTAGGTGTCTTGGTTTCCTCAACCCCTCAAATAGGGTGCAGTGGTACTCAGTTAAACCCAGAGCACATAGGCACTAAAGGGGACATTTACGTTTATAGACGACATTTATTATGTTTGGTATTTTTTCAACCAGTGTCATTTGAGGAGAGAAAGAACGAATCCAACAGATTATCTTCACTGTCAGAGCATTTTAGGGGGCATTTTTTCCTTTGGAGGAGACATCCAACGCATTTATGGACTCCTAAATCAATTATCTATTTGATTCATGCTTTCCCTTGAGAAGCTCAAATAACTGTTACATGATGGTGTAATGCACATGAAGCACTCTGGAATGAATTTACATGTTCCATTGTCTGGATATTTGAAAGAAAATGCAATTCAGAAAAAACTGCACAGACCATAAGTGGAATTTCTTAAAATAATCTCAAATAACATAATCCGACCATTCAGCGATAAACGAATTATGATCCATAGTTTTACAGGGGTTCTTAGTCAATCTGGTAGGATTACGCTTTCCTCCAATTTATCTCGTAGGGTTTCCAATGACAGTAGTCTTGGGCGGTACATCCATGAGAATGGTAGCCCTGGCTCCAATCTTATCCCCTTCGCCAATATTAACATTCTCGAGAATGGCAGCCCCGACATTGATCAAAGCCCTGTTGCCAATTTTGGGATGCATGTCACTGCCAAGGTTGCCAATACCGCCAAGGGTAACATTGGGAGTCGCAAACATTTGGCTTGTCTACTTCAATAGCTGCTTGTTGGCCATGTCTGAGCATGATAACCTGTACGCCGTCCACATCACGGAAGACAGGGACCTACAATTAAGGAAATTGCAGTTCGTGGGGTTCCCGCCGGCGTCAGACTAGGGGAAATGCCGGTGGGGTTCCCCCACATAGAATAGCCTATTGGCTAATTAAAATTAATTATATATATTATTTTTTAAAAATTATAAGATAAATTGTTATTAATAATTGTTATTTATTATTAGAATTGAACTTAACGTTGTATTATTTTTCAATATATGAAATCTAATTGTTGAAATTATATGAGAAGTTCAATCTTAAATAAATTATTTTCGTTTAATTTTTAATATCATATTAATAATGTTGATTTATGCATATGTTTAGCATATTGAAAAGATTAATGTTACAATCCAAAATTGTGGGATAGGTAGGATATGTAGATAATGGGAATACACGAATGTGTTTCATATGTCTACAATTATAAATCATTAATTCTATCATCTTAATTTTTATTATATTATAATACTACAATAAAAATGAATATAAACCTTGCCTGCATTTATTTATCAATACTTTTTGAAAATTTAAATAGAGACAACTTGTAAGGCCCAACCTCTCAGGTAAGAACTATAATTTTTTTCTTTCCATTGTAGTTCCCATTGTTATTAGTAACACAAGTTAAATTGATGAAAAATATAATCTTGCCTTAATTTGAACCTCGTGATGCAAGTTACGAGAAGGATTGCATGTGATGTATATTGTATAATGTCATTTTGATTCTTCATTAAGTTTTTAGAATGAAGACAAAATTGTAAGGCGTAACAATGAGATTTTAGTACTATAATATTATAGTTGGTGATCTTATCATGCATAGTGATAGTAGAGATTTGTAGGTTTTGTCAATAAGCTTGGTACTCTCACTTTACAATTTTGAGGCCCCAACACAATTACCTATGGTTAGGGCACTTGAGGAGTGGGTTAGAAATTGGGGAGAGGAGGAGAGCTATTCTAGACAAGTTTTGGGGGAAGAATAAGATGCCTTATTTACCATTCCATGGGTGCTTGTGTTCATTGAAAGGTAGGTTTCCCTTGTCTCATACCCCCTTTTTGTTCCTACATATTTTTATTTATTAAAATCCTCTTATGAGTGTAAAATTTGGTGGGTGTTGTTTGTTGGTTCTTGGTGATTTTCCACTATTTTAATATGCTAGTTCCTCTTCTCGTGTTGAGACAAAATATGGGGGTTACCATTTCTATGTGGATGTGTATGAAGCAGTTTGATTATGTGTGTGTGTTACATATATGTCAATATTTACCTAGGGTTTTTTTTATTCTCTTAGCTTAAGATTTGGCTAGAGCCTTATTGGCTTGATGATGCCAAAAATAATGGGTCGAGAGTATTACCTCCATTCAATGATGACTTGTTTGTGAAACAAAACAATTAGTGTAATTCATC
Source organism: Sequoia sempervirens (assembly GCA_007258455.2). NCBI lineage: Eukaryota > Viridiplantae > Streptophyta > Pinopsida > Cupressales > Cupressaceae > Sequoia > Sequoia sempervirens. Next base: position 14,167 of record VDFB02147221.1, on the reverse strand, counting down.
TTTGTGACATTGCTAAAGTTTCTTAGTGGGCAATAGAGTATTCCTTAGAGTGTAGCCCCATAAGAACCTTATTTGATATGGAAAGGGTTTTAAGCTCGCACCTCACTTTATGGGTCATTTTTAGATCTTAGAGCATATAGGACCATTAGCTTAATGTTTAGCTTTTCCACCTAGCCTATCATGTGTCCACGATGTTTTCACATTTTCATGTTTTGACATTATTATCATGGTGCATCCTACATTTTATATTGGGATTCCCTATAGGTGGAGTTGGACAACTCTAGTTATCCTTAGAGCCCATTCATATTTTGACTCATCAAATGTTAGACATTCATGGAAACGAGTTGGTCTAGGTCACAGTTTAATGGGACAAATAAAATGAAGTTGCTACTACTTAGGTGGACACTACATACATGAGGATACATTATCCTCACCCTTTTTAGGACTTCTCAGAGGAAGTTCAATATTAGGGGGGAGAGTGTGAGGCCCACCTCTCCTAGTGGTAGATTTACCTATTTATTTCCTAATCAATTTATCATCTTATTGAGACACTCGTGTCATGTTATTATTTTATGGATTGTTAATATTAAGTATCCAATTAGTCATTTGAATATGTGTATGTTTATACATGGTTCATATTGATGATAGTTTGATGACGTTGTATATATGGTTAGTTTCAAATGATTTTGTGTTATAAAATGATGCATGATTTAATCTTATGACTTAGAGGTTGATGTGTTTATATGTTGAATAATATTTATTACCTAGCTATGAATGCTTTATTTTTTAAATACAATATAATTATAAATTGAAATACACCTCGATATGTTAGTTATAAAACATGTATGTGACTTTGTACATCTTGATGTTTTTATTACTTTGGCTATAAAATTATCACGATAGACTAATGCTCAGAATTGAGTGTGCAAGTATTCATGACCAATGGGATTGGGGAGATGGCATGGTAACTTATTGTGTTAATCTAGCTAAGAAAACCTAGTCTACTTCCAAAGGATATCCTTTTTTTTTGCATTTATATATTGAGTTGTGGAAAATTTATATCTAATGTGAAATATTTCTTAGAGTTGTGAAGTATGATGCTATGTTGTAAGGTCCATGTCTATGTGATTTTTGTGTGAGTCAAAGGATAAAATGTAACACTTAGATGTCAAATGTGGAGTCATTGTTTATTCATGTTTAAATGTTTTTAATGTGTCATTTTTAGTTTATAGTATGTTCCCAATGGTCCTACATCATAGGACTATGGGTTAGGATTCATTTGAGAGTCATAAAGTAAACAAAATGTGAATCTTGATCTATTTTCTACCACTATATATAATGTGACTATTTTTTACCATGTGGTCAAATTTAAAAGTGGAGCATGAAGGAGTTGGACATAAGGATTGATCTTAAGAAGGGAATCACTTCAACTTCCCATGCTCAAACATTTGAGGGATCAAATTGAGGAAGAAATGGTCTCATGGGGATTTCTCACATGTGTGTGAAAAATATTCTTATGGTTTGTATAAGATTAATTGTGGAGGTGACAAGTGGATGGACCTTAAAATGGGAGATGAGAATTAAAGAATTCAATATAAATCTAAAAGTTAAAGTGAAGAAGACCTTTTAAACTATTCATTATTTTGGCATGCATGATTTAGAATTGTGATTTTTTTAGTAAATTGTATTGTAGAAAAATGTATCCCTTTACATTTTCACACTTGTTTGGGTCCTCCCTGTTAAAATTTAGCTTCTTTATGCCTTATTTCATCATATTTTGCATCCACAAGCCTTATTTAATGCTTTTTTTTAGGATAATCCTAACACTTAACAAATGGAAAATCATAATCTAATTTTTTATGTTATATGTTTCAGATTTAGCGATCTGGGACTCATCCACCACCTTGGGTCTATGGGTCCCACCTAGGTCTCGGGACCTAATTTTAAATGTTTCATTGAACTTATCACTTCTTAGAGTTTTTGTCCCAAGTTTAAGCCACTGGGACTCATACGCTCCAACTAGTGTATTAGTTCCTCTTTAACTTGGACCTATTTTAGATAAAATTCTTGGCAGGATTTTATTATCCTAGATTTGATGTCATCTTGTAGTGTTGTAATTTCAATAAATTAGGCATAAACAAGTATAAATACAAGGTTATTTCACATAATTTCTCCTAACAAGATGTAAGTTTTAAAGTACTCAAGAATTCTAGAAAATTAATGATCAAGAGAGAATTCAAGAGAATTCAAGAGCAAATCATCAAGCATTTGGAGCAGCATTAAAGATTCAAGCATCATGTCAAAGTCATCATGCATCATGTGTCTTTGTGAGCTAAAATTTATGATGTAGGTTTTCATGATTCAAGAAGTCATTCAAAGAAATGATCTCATATCAAGATTAAGAGTCAAAATCTACATCCATTGGAGTCATTTCATACAAGTGTGCAACCTTTATTTCAAGGGTTTGGTGAGTTGTAACAATGCATTTGTTCAATCATCATTCCTTCATAATATTTTATTTCATTTCAAGGTTTAATTACCAAAATGGGGTTTGACCAAGGTAAATCCCTATTCCCTAACACAATAAAATTTTCCCCTCTTGATGTGTGATTGCAGATCTAGGTGAATTGGAGCTTGAAGATCCTTTTAAAACAAAGTTGCAAAAGTTGCAAAATTTGTCAAAGTTTTCAAGAAGTTGCCATCTTCACGAAAAACTCACCTACAAACCAAAATTCAGTCTTTCAGACTTGAAGATCAAACAAGAAAAAAGCTACAAAAGATCACTAGAGGCTACAAAAATATTAGTCAAACACTAATACTAGGATTAAATCGCCCCTCTAGGCATATGAGTCCTAGTACAACCCGTTTTGGTATGTTTTTGTAGATCCTGAAAAGTTATTGGAAGATTCCATTGCCCAGATTCATGTAGCAGTACTAAATCACCCTAACTGGCATATAAGTCCCAGTACACTTCAAAAAGCAAAATTTTAGTGTTACTGACCTCACTTGGATTCCATCATTCTTCTAGGTACCCTTTTGTTTCATTCTATTTTGTTAATCTGATTTAATGCTTTCAAGTTTCTAGGGTTTTGTGCATGAGCATTTGTATTTCTCCTTTGAAACTTTGTTTTAATGGTGAACCCTCATTTAATCACACAAATAAACCCCCTAGTCCTTCCCTCAATTGAGTCACTTGGTTGAGAGATATTTGTTTCCTAATGAACTAAAGTGCAAAATAGGTCCCCAAGTTCCATTTCCCAAAAGGTAGGCACCTCATTTGCTTTGGTTCATTTTTCGTGAACTTGACCTTTGGACCCTTGAATTTATGATTTAGAGAATATTGTAGTCCTAGATCTAGATTACATTAACTTTGCACTAGATGTGCATTAGCTGAAATTGCATTTAAGGCTTTTAAACCTTGCATTAGTGAAAAGTGCATATAGGTTGCATTTTTACATCTTGCATCATTGAATTTCATTAGAAAATTGTACTTGTACACAATCATTTGAGCATACAACCTAGAAACCTTAACATCAACTTAGAATTTGATGAATTTTGTTTAAAACCCCTAATTTGGGACTCATTCACCCACCTGGGCGATTTAGTCCATATACAGGTGATTTTTCTATTTTTTTTAGAATTATGTGTTCTCTATTTTTTAGTATTTGAACCTTCCATAAACCTTAACGGGGATTGATTTGCCCACCTGGGCAATTTAGTCCCAATTCAAGTTTGAATCTAAATTTTACAGCATTTTAAACTTCATTTTTGTGCTTCTATTTGTTGTTATCAGATCTCTGTTTCAATTTGTTGAGGTTTTGTTTCATTCATTTCATTAGATCTAGCTTAATTTTGTTTCATTTCAAGTGCATTTGTACACATAAGAATTGGAATTAAAGCATATCATTTATCTTGTGCTCATTGCATTTATCTTACATTCATTTATTGTCGTTTGCATTCTCTTCCAACTTCAGGGTGGTAGACTTCATATGTTCATGGTGTTGTATGGATTTAAATCAAAATATTGCCTTAGTTTAATGATCTAGACCAACAAATATTTTGGATTTAATCTTTTTTAGTAGCCACAAGATAAAATCTCAATACTTTCCTTCCTACATGAAGGCTATGTGAATCTGTCTTCTACACTAAATTTATCCTTTAAAATTACAACACCATTTGTACATAATTTACAATCCATTATCTCATTTATATATTTTTATTCTCACATAATAATTGTAAGATTAGCTAAAGAGTCAATGCTGATCCATAATATAATAAACTATAAACATGAATCCTTATTTAATAAAATTCTTTATTTTATTTTTAATACAATATGATTTATAATTTATTAAGAAATTTTAGATTAATATCCTACATTAATATAATATATTAAAAAAAATAACAAAATTATAACATTTATAACTTTAAATATTATAAAAAATAACACAATTATATACGAGATTTCTTGAAGGAGAAAATATAAAGTATCGACCGTATCAGTCAATGTCCAACTCCAAGATAACTAAGTTGAATACATACGATGTAATAAATTTTCCTCTTTTGGCAATTTTCTGGCACTTCAGGTTAATCTATTTATTAATCCGATAAGGTTTTAACAATTCCAAACTATTCAACAACAGAGAGAAGACAAAAAACTGTCAACGATACTAAAAGAATGGGGAGAATACGTATTGTCAGATTTCTTTGTTAAATAAGAGTAGGTGACTTCATATTCAGATAAGGATATGCAGTTGTTGAGTTTCGCTATTGTTTGAAGGCTTCCGTAGTCACTCCGACGTAACGAAAAGAAAAACATGTCGGAAAGTATATTATAATATTATAAGGATCGATAAAATATTCAGAACAAGATGAATCACTCATCGTAGATCTCGTTTGCAAAGACCCAAAGGCAGTTTTAGCAGACTTCTTCATCTGAATGCGTTGTGGTCTATTAAATAAAACAAAGAAGATGAGACCACGCGGGAATACGGTCTTTCCCAAATCTTTTTTCTTACCATTGAATTTTTTTTTTTATCTTTATTGCTGTGCTGGCTGGCTTACAAAGGTTGCGCTAGTTAGAAATCTAACTATTAATTATATTTATAATTTTGACTTTTTAGGAACAAGAAAAATTATATTACTCTAAGTGTTTAAGAAAGATTACAGAATTTTTTCGAAATAATATTAATTGTTTGAAAGGATAAAATTTTTGCACAGATCTACTATTTTTAAGAAACAAAGGAAATCATAAATCCAACAAAATCTAAAATTCTAATGAAGAGATAATCAAAATTATCAAATTATATTTTTTTCAAAAACTCAATAAATTGAGAAGATTGAGTAGAACACAGAGACTCTAAATCTATAATATGCTAAATGTGATAAACATTAGAGGCATATTTGGATAAATAACTTGCAACAACATTCCATTCTCTATGAACATGAAAAATGGTAAGGAATCAAAGTTTCATGGAAGATATAGAATCTGCATCACAAAAGATGTCAATCTCAAAGAAGAATATTGCTCTAACCTAATTCATAGGCTTTCTATAGATTTGTAGGGATATATTAAGCCTTCATTTTAATATTGGTGATGAACCCCATACCAGAATAAAAAAGATGAATTAAATTGACATTTTCCCACCCAACACCACCAATCCCACATCACAAGGATTGCATTGTAAAGAACCATTAGTGCTAATTTTTATAAAATCCAATGTTGACCATTTACCTATTGTACTCACCTTATGAAAAAGTTTGATCCTAGTGAGAGAAAGAGTAGAGCTAAACAAATGATCAAAATATAAGTTCAAAATATAATATCTAAAAAGTTAGAAATTCATCAATGGAACACTTAGTCATCGAATTAAATTTTGGTAAGTCCAGAATCTATTCCAAATACATCCAATAGGACTTCAATAGCCTTGGAAAATCGAAAGACTTATTTTCAAGCTAAATTTTCTAATGAATAAAGACAAGACCAATATCCCAAGAAGCCAAAAGTATAGATGTAGAAGCTAGGAGGGTGTCCAAGAAAGTATACCCATTCTTTGAACTTTTTGCAAGTTATTGGAGTTTACAATTTAATTCTTCTAATAGCTTTTTATTTTCTATGTTTGTGTTTAGTGTGCATTCTTTGTTGTTTACATGACAAATCCTCAATTTTAAGCACAAACTAAAAGGCTTATTCTATATAATGAATTAACAAGAAGAAAAATAATTTTAAATTGAGGTGAACAAAACAATTTTATTCTTTGACACTTTTTCTTTCATATTCCACATGGCTGGTGCAAGTATTGAGTTAGTTAAATTATTTAGTTTTCTTTCATAGATGACTCTCATTCACATTATTTTTGGAGCTTCTTAAGAACATCTATAGAGTCATTGATCAACATAAATTGACCCTTGAGATTCATCACAATATGATACCACAATTAGCTCTTTCTTTTTTTCTCTATGTACATGGTTCTTCTTCATTGAATCCCATCACAAAGATAATTATAAACTAAGCTCTGTAATTAATACTTATCATTAATATTATAAACTATAAATATTAATTGAATTCCGCAGTCTTTTCTATTTTTGAACCTCACAACACATCATATACTTTTATAATAAAACCGAGGTTATCTGACCGAATATAAAAAGATATTAAAAAGGATACAATACAAAGTATTAACAATCTTTCTATCAATATCCAACTTCAAAATCTGTTAACATGAGGGGAAATAAATTTTCCTCTTTTACCATTTCTCAGACGGTTGAGAATAATCTATATTATTTCCTTCCGACATAACAAATATTATACTTAAAAGCCTATGCCAATATGAATTAGTCCTCACGGAGTAGTTAATTTCCAATTCGAAAAGAAGTTAAATACATATAAAGAAAGTAATTTTCCCAAGCCGAGAATATTACAAAGATTACCCCCGATATCTATTTCTTCTCTTCAAAATTTTGGCACACTTAATAATATGGTATAGAGACTCGTTTGTTTCAATACCTTCCCCTCCATTATGCTCAAGCGTTCCAAGCTCCTCTATATATCTAGTTACCATTTTGGCAATTTTCCACCACTTCAGAATAATCTATATATTATTTCCGTTGAAAAACCTAATTGTTCGAGTAAAGTTCAACAATTCCATATTAGGGAGGACATAGAAAATGACAACAATATTAAAAGAATGGCGAGAATGCGTCTATGGTAGCAGGCGAGCTGATCTTCAGATAACTATATGAAGTAGGTGATTTCGGTATTGTTTAAGACTTGACTAGCCAGTCCGACGTAACGGAAAGACCAATAAAATCTTGACTTTACATTATAATATTACAAGGCTACCTAGAATATACGGATATAAAGATGAATCAGTCCTCGCGGTGTAATTTAAGGACTGCGTCAACATGAAGTAGACCGTATTCCAATAAAAATAAAAATAAAAATGAATTATTCAATGCTGAGTAGTTAATGTTTCATCGCTATAAAGCATTGTAATACACGATTCAATTACACATTCATATCCTGAGCTCTTCTGTCTCTCCAGTACAATGGCTAACGGCATGATTTACTTCACGTTGGGAACTTTTCTGTTGATATGTTGTTACAGCGACACAGTCATAGCAGCCGATCCTGATCCATTGCAAGATTTCTGCGTTGCTGACATGGAAAGCAAAGGTGAGTTCATATAAACTTTATAGAGTGCCATGATATGATTTTCTTATTAGAGGACTTGCTAACAATTTGCTTAAAACAGTTTTGGTGAACGGGTTCGTTTGCAAAGACCCAATGGCAGTTTCAGCAGACGACTTCTTCTTCAGGGGACTTGGGCAGCCAGGGAACACAGACAATGCAGTCGGCTCCAACGTAACAGCGGCGAACGTTAATCAGATACCAGGCCTCAATACGTTGGGAATATCGCTGGTCCGCATCGACTACGCAGTGGGTGGAATAAATCCTCCTCACACACACCCACGAGCCACTGAAGTTCTTGTTTTACTGGAAGGCGAACTTCTTGTGGGTTTTATTGACATGAACAACAAGTTTTTCAGTAAAACGTTGGAGAAGGGAGACGTGTTTGTGTTTCCAAAGGCACTGGTGCATTTCCAGCAGAATGTGGGGCACGATAATGCAGTGGCCATTGCTGGATTGAGCAGCCAGTTTCCAGGAGTTCAGACAATCGCCAATTCTCTGTTTGGAGCGAATCCCCCTCTCCCCGATTCCGTATTGAGCAAGGCCTTCCGCATCACCCAAGAACTTGTGGATTTCATTCAGGCCAAATTCGCCTAAGATTCTGAAGCTAAATTTGCTGTGGTCGATTAAATAAAACAAAAAAACAGACCACGTGAGAAAACCCTCTTTATCAAATATTTTTTCTTAAGGTTTAATATAACTTCGTTATTGATGCGCTGTCGTTCTATTTCATGGGAAATGAACCAGGCTTACTACCAAGGGTGCGGTGATTCTAATTCTATTTAAGTATACATTTATCATATTGAAAAGATTAATGTTAAGATCTAAAATAATGGGATATGATTGTTTAATATGATATTAATAATGTTGTTTTAAGTATATGTTTAGGATATTGAAAAGATTAATGTTAAAATTTAAAATTGTGGGATAGATATGATATGAAGATAATGAGAATATAAGAATGCATTTCATGTGTCTACAATTATAAATCATTAATTCTATCATTTTAATTTTTTGTTATATTATAATACTATAATAAAAATCAATATAAATCTTGCACGCATTTAATTATCAATAATTTTTAAAAATTTAAATAGAGACAACTTGTAAGGCCCAACCTCTCAAGAACAATTATAATTTTTTTTTCTTTTTTGTGGTGGTTCCCATTGTTATTAGTAACACAAGTTACATCAACGAAAAATATAATCTTACCTTAATTTCTTATTCATGCAATTGAAGTTGAAGAAAAAATTTGTCTTTACACTTATTGTTTATTATTGTTGAATTAGTACTATGAGGTACCTCTCACCTTAATGATGAAAGGTTTAACCCTATTTGATCTCTTAGTATACTTTCATGGTATACATTTCTTGAACTTATTAAATTTGTTACTTTAAATATAATGTTTATTGTACTCATGATATGCTACCTCTAGAATTAGGATTTCATATGTAATTAACTTACTAGTTGTTTATTTTCAACTTTGTATGAAAGGGATATTTAATTTGAAAAGGTACTTGTAGTTATAATATTACTAACCCGGGGAATTATAATGTGAACTATGGTTATTAGATTGATTAAAAATAATTGAACGTTGAACCCTAGTGTAATACTAATTGAATCATTATTGGAGATAAATTTATAAATGTTATGGGAGGGTGTGAACTAAATGTTTGAGTGACTTTCAAATGTGATTACTAGGTTATCTAGATATGATGAAATTAAATGACTATATTTTCTTCATTTTAAGAACCATAATTTTCAAAGTTGTTAATGTGGAGTGGTTAGATTTGTGTATTCTAACCTTCAAATTTTGATTTTGGTCATCAATGTGTAGCCCACAAAAGAAATATTGAGGTATGTAAATTTAATTATTATCATCTAATAAAGTGACTATATATCTTATTTTGATTATTATTATCATGGTGAAATGATAGTTGAAATAACTAAGAAGATATGCACAAGAGTTAATGGGAGGATATGAGAAACCAAAACACCTTAGTAAACCTAATTCACATTATGAAGTAATATCCTTGGTTGTGTTAAGGTTGAACATTATACTTTTGGTGAGATAAAAAAATTGAGTGTTTAAGTCCCACTTGTGTTTTATTGTAAATATTTTGATTCCATGATATTGTTGATTTCATGAAGTTGTTGAATGACTAGACTAAGATTATTTTATATCTTAATGATACCTTCCAGAACTATAAAGACTGTTTACCCCTCGTGTGTAACAACATTATCACAACAAACATTGAGAAAACCTAGTGTGTCAAGACCTGATATAAACGAGCCTTGGGATTAAACTGAGTTAGCCTAAGATTTAGGTTTTCCTAGTACAATATTTCAAGAAAGAAAGGTTTTTGTGATGTGTTTGTGAGAATTTTATCTATTTGTTTGTGTGCGACTAACATTTGAATGTTGATAATGATGTTAGTCGCACACCAACACACAGATAGAATTCTCATAGACACACCATAGGAACCTATCTTCTTAAAAGATTGCATCAGGAAAACCTAAATATAAGGATAACTTAGCTTAATCCCAAGGCTCATTTATGTCAGGTCTTTACGCACTAGGTTTGCTCAAAGTTAGTTTTGATGTTGCTATTACAAACTCAAAAAACGAAAATAGGTGTTAGACCTTTTAGGAGGTGGAACACAAACTAGGGTTTAGCGACCTAGACCAATTTTCTTTAAGTTTCATTCAAGGATACCTTAGAGATCTTAATCTAGGGATGTAAAGGGGGTAAGATATCTACAATAAGATTTCCTAGGGTGTGATTAAAGGTTAAAAAAGGGGGTTCACCACCAAGAAAGGGATTGTAAAGTCAAGAAATGATTGCAATGTGAAAACCTAACTATATGACATAGAGTATGAAACTGAAACACAAAATGACAAACCAATAATGAATAGAGGTTCACCTAGAAGAAATATGAGGTCAACAAAAGCTCAAAAACCATGAAATCCTATTATTTGATGCCCAATGGGACTCATACACTAGTCTAGCTAATTTAGTCCCAGACTAGGGTTTATGTGCCAAAACTAGAATCTATCAGTAAGTAATCTAAATATCCTTAAATCTAAAAAAAAAAGAAGTACTGGGAATCATACACCACAAGTGATGATTTAGTCCCTATGGACATCAAAATCTGCAAATGTTAGGCCTTGACAAGAATAAGTTAAGCAAAACACAACAAATCTAATATCCCTATGAAATATTGCATCATGTTAGATATGCTAAATGAGAAATTAAAACAATAAGAAAAATTAAATAAGCATATAAACAACATGATTCCAAATTTATCTCATAGTGGATTGGTGCTTCTATGGAAAGAAGCCCTTTCCCAATCCTTTGCTAAGCTCCATGATATTGATGATATGAAATGCTATGAAGATATGATATGGATTCAAATGAGAATGATATGGAGAAAGATTTAAATATTATGGAGGATTGATACAATCGAGAAGCTCTCTATTTATAGTCAAGGATAAAAGAATGCCAAATATGGAGGATGTGGGACTAAAGATCCACCAATGAGAAGAGGCCACTTGTCAACTTGTGATAGGCTTGAGGAATGAGCACATTTTGGTCAATGTGTCTGGTCGCGCCCACAAAAGGATATGAAAATCACAGTAAAACCTTTCCTGGAAATTGGACATTCCAACAGGTGACTAATATCTCTCTATGGGCGTTCATTTACTTGTCAAACCAGGGGACGTATACTTTAAATGGCACAGAACAATATATGCACTAAGAACCGGTTTCGGTCAAAACTTAGCAGAAATAAATACTTGGAAGGAATTATATCTACGCTATAGGAAGATAATGCAAAGTTCTTTAACCCAACTATGATTTGATTAAACCATAAACCATAACAGCTACGATTGCAACATAAACTATGAACTAGCCTTATGCTGTAGGAACAGGCATAGGGATGGATTCCCTATGCTACAGGAGCAATACAAGACTGAGTTTGTATGAAAACTTCAAAGATGAAAGCTAACTGAAGATCAACAGAAAATAACAGCTAACTAACTAGCTACAGATACTTACTAAGTGGGCCCCCTTAGCAAGCATCTACTGATTATGCAGGTGTTGAACTCAGAACTTCATCAAAATTTATTCATGAAAACAGAATGGTATACATTGCTTTGTTGATATAAACTAACAACAAACTCTGTCTCTTGTCAAACAGATTCTGCTTTTCATTATCATACTGACTCTTACATGATATCTACTATCTTTCTATCACTATGCTTCTATCTTACTCTAAGTATCATCTCCTTTTTCTCTCACGTAGGAGGAATACTTTATTTAAAATCGGAAACAACTAACTAACTAAACCTATCAAAGAAAGGCGTGGAAGTAAAGTGTATCCCGAGTCAAGGAACAAACTTCATAAATGAATTTGTCGTTCAACCCAATCCGGAGAGAATCTAGCACTCCACTCTTTCTAGATTGGTCATTAAAATCTTTCCCAATGGTTTCGGTCAAGAGTCTTCGGAGCTTCCTTGAAGTTATGCGAAATGGACTTTTGCAAGGCCAAGATCAGCGCTTGACTCGATCATTCTTCAACAACACTGAGAAACAAAGGTAAAAATGTGAAAGAAAGGCATTATAGCACATACACAATATCCGTTCATTAATCACACATTTAAATCTATTTCATCATTCAAAAGCGTATGCGATATACCGGTCATTTAGAGAGTCAGCGGGGTAATAAATATAGTCAAGTCAACACAATGAGTGCGAGGGAATATGCAAATGTTTTGCTACAGGATATCCCCATAAAAGGTTTTAAAAGAGTTTTAAACAACCACGAATAAAAAAAGTAAAGGCATTAAAAGTTCATCATAATATCCAAACTATGAGCATATTTTGGGCTCATCACTGCCCCCTACTTAGCCTAATGCTGGTCCTCCAGCATTAACTTTCCTGGTGGTTTCTCTGAAGTCAGTGGTTGCTGCATGACTCTGAAATGGAGTTCCAAACCTGTAATAAAATCCTCTGAAAGCCTGGCACCTTTCATACCTATGGTCTTCTAAATCATTATTAAGATTGGTAGCCTGATAAGGATAAAGGGGCCACATTAGCACAGGAGGTCTGAATGTCAATGGCAACCACAGTTCAAATCTCTTTTGAAGTCCCAACTGTATATATCTGCTTGATCGTTTAAGAGCTGCTGTGAAATTTAGGGGACTGTGAGGTTTGGATCTTCTTAGTCCAACAGTTAATCTTTCCCACCTTTTCTCACTTTTGGTGTATGCCAGTCTCCAAAATGAATATGACTGTTCCTGAAATTCATCATATACCTGTTTCCTAATATCAAATATCTTCTCTCTGGCTATAATATTATTAATGCCATATGTCAGAGTAAACCAGTCTTTCAACATTGCATGGGGGTTTTAACTTTGAGAGCGTAATGGAATAGGCTCATTTCTCTCAGCTTCTTCATATATTTCCCATTGCTTGCCATAATTCACTTCATTTGCCATGACATAAATGATCTCAAATGGATATCACTAATATCTGAGAAGAGGGTTCCATTACGCTTCAAATAGAATTAAGAGCCATGTAAAATAAAATTCACACAAAGAATTTCTTAACCAATTAGGGGGCTGCACGGTATGCCCTAAGTAAAATTCTTTAGCGATTAACGATTTCTAGAAATTCTCATTAGTTGGAACCATAAGAACCATTCCTTAAGGCACATAGCATAAACTCTAGGTGGTGGTCTGCATTCCATAATCTGACCAGTTACTTTTAACATTTCATCCATTTTGCTTTCAACTCAACAATTTCTTGTTTCTGACTTTCTATTTCTTTTTTCAATTTCTTCTTTTCTACTTCCCATAGACTTTGTTTGTGATCGAGCTATGTAATGAAGGTAGGGGAGTTTTGTAATGTTGTTTCTAGTTAGCTTTGACATATTCCATAAAATCAATAAAAAATGTCTTCTTATAAACAACAATGGCTTTACAAGTTGCAGGGTAAAATGTAGCTTCACTAGGCACATTCAATTATTCAGTCTATTCCTGCTCTTGCTACAAGATGAATTCTTATTGTTGCAGTGGAGAAGACTGTGCTTCCTCCGAGAACTACATAGTAGTGTTAATAGGTAATGATTTAATATTACTTACTCATTCTCCATTTCTTCATATCAACAGCATTTCCTCTTCAAGAATGAATGAACTTTGTGTAGCATTTTCGGACACATTCTGAGAAACATCAAATTCAGACCCTACAGATCCTTCTGAAATTACAATAACCTCTGGTTGAGGTGAAGTAGGGGAGGTCTTATATTGTTTCCTTGTTGAAACTCTTCTTGGCACTGGTGCAGCTACAGGAGATGTTCTGGTAGCCTTCCTTTTTCTGGTCTACTTAGAGGGCTCTGCCCTTCTAGAGGATGATGGTGAATTGGTGTTAGCATCAAGTGTTGTTGTAGGAGAGACGGCTACAGGGGAAGGTGCTGCAGG